>OENM01000337.1:36085-46636 GCA_900239745.1 Rotaria magnacalcarata | reverse complement strand
CCCCCCCCCTTGCCCCCCTCCGGTGACGCCACTACTTTTAACTTTCTCAATGTATACTTCTTTTGCAAGGAAAAATCTTATGTTTGATATCTTTCTCAGGTTATATTCGTTTAACTCATTCACTAATTGGTTTATCACAATCATCCTATTGGCTTCCAATACGTTTGACACGTTATCGTGCTCATCCACCACATACATATATTCATGTATATATAACAATTCGACAAGAAAATTTCTATCTACCACAATGTGTTGACACATATCAAAATGTAAAAGCCTATGACTATTCAATTGAATATCCATTTGCTCGCGTAGAAGCAACATCTCTAAATAAAAATTTTCATATTCAATATTCAATTGTTGATAATGATAAAGATGAAAAATTATTTTCAATTGATAAACAAAAAGGTTCTTTACAATTATTGCCAGCAATAAAAAATACTCCTCGATCGAAACCCGATTATTTTTTAACAATAAATGCTTTAGACAATCAACATAAACTTTCTGTTAATTGCTATTTAAAAATTCAACTCATACGACGAAATCAATTGGTACCAAAATTTATTTATTCGCCTGTCTATAATATTGATCTACCAGAAATTCAATACCATAGTGGACGATTACGACAACGTCTATTTCAAATAGTTGCTCTATTAGATCATCAAGTTTATGATAGAAAACTTGAAGTACGATATAGAATTGTTGATTCAAATCAACATTTTATTATTAATCGTCAAACTGGATATATTGCTGCAAAACAACCATTAAATCCTTATACTATTTATGAATTTCACGTAAGAAATTTTGTTTTTTGCTCTGAAAGAGACGATTCTATAATATCACTCGAGGGAAATAGAATAAGACATACGGATAAAATAAATAAATTTTGATATATTTTCATGAGTCTCCAATGTATTTGGCTGTTTTTTTTTCTAGGTTCAAGCATTTACTGTTGCTCATCAAGATGATATTCTATCGGATGGAAATGAAAATGACGATGATGAACATTCACAGCAAGGTAAATGGCGTGTAGTTTCAGCACGAAAACTCCTGCCAATCAAACTTCGAATTCTACCCACAATATCACTTGATAAGTCATTACTATCATCGATTGATTCAACTATAAATATTGATTTATTAAAAACAACTGATGTGGGCTCAACCATACTACATCTTGGAATAAATAATCGATTCAATGATACGCAATGGTTTATTATGATTGGACATACTCGTCTTACGAGATATTTTCATGTCGATTTTCAAACAGGTCATTTAATGCTTATACGTCCTATCGATGAATTAGTACAAGAAACAGACACAATTGAACTTCGTATTAACATAACTAGTGACTGGATTAACATGAACACAGTTAAAGTATGATACAAAACTTAAAATAACACCTGTTTCATCTAGTATTTTCTTTTCAATATCTAGGTTATTGTTCGAATAATGAATAATAAAATACCGTCAGTAAAATTTTCTCAAACTGATTATTATAGTTCAATATCGAAGAGTATTCCCATGGGCGCAGAAATCGCACGTCTAACAATTGAGAATTCTGCAGCTGATTGTACATATTCGATTGATTCAGTCGAACGAATAAAATCCTATGATTTATTTCGTATAAATGCATATTCAGGTTCGATAACTGTTAGTAATTCATTGGTGAATTCTCAAAGTCAAGTACATCTATTAAAAATTGTTTATCGTTGTCCACATACTTATCATATAGCACATGCGAATTTGCATATTAATATATTGGATGAAAAGAATTCGTTTAATCAAACGAAAAAATCTTTTCGATTTAATCAAGATAATTATTTAATTATATTTGAAACTTCATTAATGAAAAATCGACGAAAACATTTAGTTGATTTCGAATTAATTAGTAACAATAACGATGGAATAAGAAGAAAGCCTGATGCAAAAATTATTCAAGGTAAGTTCTCCTACGAATTTCTTCATAGAACTTAGTTAATTGTTTTTGTGCGATTTTTCTAGTGAATATCCGCTAGAAAAATTTGATATTATAAGAAAAAGATCTTCGCTCTATGGCGATTCCCGAGTGAGAATTCAATATATCCTCGATTGCGTACTCCGCGTTAATGAGAGGAAATAATACGTTATACATTTTTATTTCCCATGAAAATTCTCACATGTTGATTAAGGATGCTGTTCTCACAAATTGAACGCGTGATAATATTGTAATAACGTTGAATTGAACGTAATCATGTCTAGTAAAGCGGATGTAAGGTTTTCGAATCTGTATGGAATTTGTTTTGCTTTAATCAATTAAATTTTACTCTTAAACAGACCTTGACCTATCGAAACGAATAACATTCCTAATGTTGACCATAGGATTTTTCTCACGACTTAATACGTTCGAAAAGTTTTCATATAGAATAATTCAATTTTTACTTGTCTAGGTGATCCATTCGGTCTATTTGCTATTGACTCTCTCAAGCAATCTCTCGTTCTTGTTGATGAATCACTTTCTCGTTCATATATTTATCCAATAAATTTAACCATAATCGATACATCACAAAACGAATTCATCAATACAACAGTAACAATATTCATATCAAACATTGGCATATATTTTCCATGTCCAACGTATCTAAAATCTTCTCCGTATATTTTTACATATGAATCAATCGAGTCAAGAAGTGTTGATTTATCATCTCATAATGAATATAAATCATTAATTATTCGTGCATTTGATCCTTTTACACCAATCAATGGTGAAGCATCGAGTCAAGCTGAATGTATAATTAATTCTGAAATTGAATATTCAAATGATCTAACAATGAAAAATCTTGATTTTATATTTGAAAATGAAATTTATCTTGGTTACATAAATGATACTTTCGGTTTATCATCGTTCATCTATAATCCTAATCAAAAACCAATAGAATTAAAAATAAAAAATTCATTTCCAAGAATAAATTCCTTTGATATAACTTATTATTTATTGAATCAAACAAATAAAAATTTTCTTCAACTAGATGAATATGCGGGTTTAATTAAATATAATTTATTAAATCAAATTTTAAATAAAAAATACTCGTTAATTATCTATGCTAAATATGAAACATTAATTACATTTACACGTTTAAATTTATTTACTAATGAAAAAGAAATTTTCTATGAAAAATCTTCATTTCAATCAATTTATGAATTTAAACTCTACACGCCATTTGTTAATAATTATACAATTGGATTTCTTAATAAAAAGAATCAAAATTTTCTTATTTTAAATGAAAATATTCTACCACTGATATCAATCGATAAAACAGGACGATTATTTGTGAAGAATCGTACACTTCTATTAACAAATGGAAATTTTTATGATTTTTTGGTTCAAGATGAAAACTTGGAAATAATAAGAATACAAATTCTCGTTCTCGCACAACGTGAACAAATCAATGAATGTATATTAAATCGTTTAGATTATTCAAATGATAATAAACTTGTTGGTTTCATTGAAACATTAAATTCTAATCAAACAGAAATGATGTGTTATCAAACAATAAATAGATCTTATTATCTTTTGAATTATAACGATTTATTTCTATTGGATCGTCAACATGGTTTATTATATTATCGTAATCAAACTCAAATCAATCACGAGGATTTATTAATATTAATACAAATTGATAATTCAAAATGTTTAATAACCATTGACAAAGTTTCAATGCAAACATCTTACATGATGATAAGAAACGGAAGTCAATTATACTTAGAAATCAACGAACAATACCGTATTGAAAAGGTAAAAACAATTATAAAAGTAAATTGAATTCGGCTTCTTACTTTGATCGATAATACTACTGATCTTTATGTAATACCATCATTGTGATGGTGTTTATACTCATGTCTGAAAGAAAAGAAGAAAAAAAGGGGGGAGGAGGTCTCAATTATATTTTCTATTAAAAAAATGTTATATAACAATGAGTTCAAGTGTCGTTGACATAGATTAAAAATAAACGTGAGTGATAATAGCAATGAATGTTTTACTGACTTGTGAGGAGACTTTTGAATATAAAGAGAGATTGTTTGAATTATATACTTTTATGTAAGATAGTAATAAATGATCATAAATACATTCCGTTTTGATATAAGCACATACTTCATATAATGTTATGTAAAATCAAAGAATGATAAAGACTATCGTAGTAAAATATATGAACCTTAAAATAATGAAATTTATATTGAAGAGATCATTGACGAATCTACTTTTCAGAGCTGCGAAAATATAAAAGAATAAAAATTACAATAAGAACTTTCGAAAACATATAGACGAGATTTTATGAATATTATCATAGGACAGATGAGACATTGTTCTCTGTCGTCTCAAGCGGATATTTCTAACTTCGTTTTCTCCCTTGTTGTTTTAGCCTTCTGGCCAAATAAAATTGCAAAACAATACATTACTAAATTACAATATAATTCCAGCGTACTCACCAATATTTTCGAATGCTTTCTATGAATTTTCTTTAAATCTCTCCAATACAAACAATGAAAGAATATTCATTAGTCAATTGTTAGCACAACCGTATGATACAGATCACAGTCATCTCGTCTACCGATTCGTCAATAGAAATAAATATTATCATATTAATCCTGATAATGGCATTGTTGAATATATACCATCTAAAAATTACAATAAAACCATTGAACAATTTCAAATCGTAGCCTATGATTTAATCTATAATCAAAATACAACAATAAATATAACTATTCATATTAATAGAAAAGACACAAGGCCAATAATCTATTACAAAACAATTTCCGAAATTCTTCCACCTGGTTCATCAGTATTTCAAACGAACATTTCATCTCACGAAACTCTTGAATATATTCTCAAAGATTATAATAGTGATTTCTTTGAAATAAATTCAACAAATGGTGATGTTTTCCTACGAAACTATTTAATCGATAAATTTTATGCATTTAAAATTCATATTCTACCAATCGATCAAATTCTCATCGTTAAATTATCAATCACAAACTACAATCAATACAAACCAAATTTTTACAATCTTCCATCGAATTTATCTTTCTCATTAACAAATAAATTTCTCACAAAATTTTCTGCTAATGATTATGATAGTGAAAATCTTCAATATTTTGTTCTCAATAAAGATCACGAGAAAATCTTTTCACTCAATCAAACAAATGGAATATTATTATTAAATTCAACTGAATTCAATCAAACAACTATTCAATTATCGATTGGTGTCACTGACGGTTTATATCTAACGAGAGCTCATTTACAACTGAATTTTTTTAATTATACAAAACATTTACCGAAATTTTCATCGAATGAATATATATTTTACTACGAACCAACGCGAGATACAATCGGTCAAATAACTGCTTATGATTTAGATTTAAATGATGAAATTTATTATGAAATTTATTTGCAACCAAATGAAATTTCTATTAATAAATATTCAGGTGTCATAACTATTCAGAAGAGTTTTTCGTTTACAAAATCATTTATTGAATTTTATGCATCAGCTCGAGATTTAGCTAATCAAATTGTTTATACCAGAGTAAAAGTATTCTATACGACTGAACCAAAATTTCGTTCTTATTTATATTATATTTCGTTGAATTCATCAAATGTAAAACTTCCAATGGACATATTTCAAATGGAAATCGTTGATTTATTCAATCAACCATTAAATTTAGTTAAATATCAATTAAAAAGTCCAACAAATTTTTTTGAGATCAACGAAAATAAATTAATATTAAAAGAATATCTAAATAATAATTATCGTTTGACTATAAATGCTTATTGGAAAAATTTTATCATTCAAACATCAATCGAAGTACAAATTGTCGAAAATTTGATTAGATTAAATAAAAATTATTATGAATTTTTACTCGACAAAAGTTTCTTAAAAGAAAATTTTCTTATTGAAACTTTTTCTATTAATAATTTAACATTAAAAATTGTATCAACACCATTAACAAGATTTAATTGTATTGACAATTTTTATATCCAACAAAATCAAATATTCTTCAAGAATTATCCAATTGCATCGGATTTATGCCTTTTTGAATTACATCTAACGGATAACGTTAGTATTCATTCAAGTCAAGTTAAAGTTTCCTTCATTGATAAATCTTTAAAACCAAAATTTTCATCGAACATTTATTCTTTTCATGCAAACAATAGAGAAAATCTATTTCGAGTATTTGCTAATAATTCAAATAGAGTTCAATATAAATTACAAAATAATTCATATGGTTTAATGATTAATCAAACATTTGGTTCAATTACATTTAAGCACGGCTTAGATTTTATTAAGGATATGAATCAAATAGAACTAGATGTTTATGCATACGATGAGAAAACATTATTGAACGATACAGCTTTAATCAAGATTTCATTGGATGATGAACAAGAATTTGCTGTACCAAATGATTATTCACAAATTTCATTATGTCCAAATGAACCGGTTCTAGTTTCGGATCAAAGTTTACCAGGTAAGAAAAATTTTCATTCATCGATTATACGTTCTATGGAAAATGTTAGACGTTCTTAACAAGCTAATCTACGGAACGAAAAGTTTCAGTACATTTATCTCGAATAAAACTTCTATCGAATTAGTTCGCATGAGAAAACATTTAATTTAAATATTATATTATCTTTCAGGCACGGTCATTCAAGACATCACTATTGACAATAATAATATTTCTCCATATAATTATTATATTCTATCCGGAGATACACATGGCCTATTCTCTGTAAGCAATCTTGGCAAACTCTATTTAACATCACCTATGCTCAATAAAACATCCGAAGAATTTTTCGAATTAACTATTCTCATATCATCATCGTCATCATCATTATCCTATTGTCGTACGAATATATCAATCGTTCGAACACCTAAATGGTCGTATTTTATTTGTCCAGCAGTAAGTAATCTTGACTTTTTTTTTATAGTTTTTTAATATTGAATTCTATTTTCATAGGGACCAATTGAATGGACAGTTGAAGAAGAATCTCCAATAGGCACAATCATTGGTACAGTCAAAGAAATTCTATTATCAATAAATAATTCTTCAGAACTGATTGATAAAATCCATATGAAATTTAACAAGACATACAACGATGCACAATCGTTTCTGCTTAATTCTCAAACAGGTTTGTTCATTTCACATTGTTATATTATTCGAAATGACTTTCACAAACTTATCCTATCGTAGTAGAACTCTGAATTTTGATAAACGCAAAGATTATACTTAACCCTCTTTTCTTCTTGTCATTTAGGTATGATTACATCGAATTCACGTCTTGATTATGAACAAAAAACATCTTATTCATTGTCAATTGTACTTGAACCGGATGAATTTATTTGTTCAATATCAATTCTCATTAAATTAATCAATAAAAACGATAATCCAATAGTATTCGATGTAAATTCTTTAGTCTATAATATAACTGAAAATAACATTTTACCTTATTATATTGGTCGTATAAATTTGATTGATATTGATCAATTGTATTCTTATGATTATGAATATTATCTTAAAAATCCTACTAAACAAATATCAATTGATCCCATAACAGGTTCGATTATATTAAACGAACAGCTCGATAGAGAATATCATGGATTTGAACTACAATTTGATATAATCGCTATGGACAATAAAGAAGATAATTTAACAAGTAAATTAATATTTTATATTAATGATTTAAATGATCATGGACCTAAATTTGATCAAGAATATCACTCAGTTAATATAAGTAAATCATTACGACCGGATACAATTATATTTCAAGTAAATGCAACAAGTAAAGATCCAATTGTGAATGGACTTTTAACCTATGAATTAATCAATGCATCGGATTATTTTTATATCAATCAACAAACAGGAATAATTCGTTTGAAAAATTATCTTTCATCGATAATAATGAATTATACATTGACAGTACAAGTATTTGAAGCGGATATTAATTTAACCGATTATACAAATATATTTATATCAATTGTCAATGATGATAATATGTATTTTAATTTAAATGAGAAAAATAATTGTTTTCTTGAAGAAAATAAAATTATTAATTCGGAAGTTTGCACTATTGGTTTCGATTCAAATGATTTTATTTATGAATTAATTGATCCTATGAAATATTTTCAAATAGTTGGAAGTAATGGTACAATTATTAATAAAAAAATATTTGATTATGAGACTGATCACCATGAATATACTGTAACAATTATTGCCAAAGATCGAGAAAATCAGGTAGAAATAATTTTCTAAATCTATCTTCTTGAAAATCACTATAATCCGGTATAAATTCACTTTTGATTAATTATCTGAAATTTCGCGAGACCTATTAAGAGGCTCAGTATACTTACTTTGTCAATTGACACGAAAGTAACTGAATTATAATATCAATTAATCATCTCATCCGTTTGAAAAGAACTATCCTACAATCTGTAATCAGATCATTTTCTAAGAATGAGAATTTCTTTTCTCACATGAACTGAAAATCTATCTCAAGCTTAATAGATAGGAAAATATTTTCTTCAAAAAAGAATGATCTCATCTGAGAAAATTCCAATATTCAGTAGAACTATTTGATAAAGTTCCTTTAACGCAGATTACTGATCTAATCACACTCTTCATCAAAGGAATTTCGATGAATAACATATCTTTTTCTTTTTTCATTCTAGTCTATCATACTATCGTCACTTAATTTTACGATTCAAATTCAGAATATCAATGATAATTATCCAGAATTTATCACTAAAAACTTCACAACAATTGTCTACCTATTTCATCCACCAATAAACACAATTGTTCGTATAATTGAAGCCATCGATAAAGATCAATCGAATTTAACATTCGAAATTCTTAACGATACATATTCATCCTATAAACTTCAAACATCAATAAATCAAACTGAACTTATTTTAATCGAACCTATTCTTATTGATCGTGATGATAATTTTATCATTCGTCTTTGGGATAATATTACAAATCTATCATCGTTTTACATTGATTTACATATTCGTTTAATATACATTCAGCGTTCAATTGATATTGCAACAGTAATTCCTCAAGAAATAGATGCTTATATAAATATTGAAGAACACTATTCAACACTTAATTTCGGCCCATTGTTTATTCAAAATCAATCTGAATATAAATTTATTTATTATAATTTAATTAAAGAAGAACATTTCTTTCTTAAACGAATGTCTAATACGCAAGTTGAACTACATTTTAATTCTTTACAAGAATATTCTCAACAACAAAATCATCGTTTATTACATTATCAAATTGATTTAACAGCTATAGCATTAAATCAACCAATACCAGAAATAAAATTTTCAACTAAAACAATATTTCATCTTCCAAAACATATAAATTCTCAATTGAAATCTCATTTCATCGATATTAATCTATGGCCTATTGATCGTGAAATGTTAGAACGTTCGTTATCAGTTATCATCAATTTAAATTCTCAATCAACGTATGAACAATTTATTATCGCTAGTCTACGACCAATACGTGAACATTTAGCTGAAATAATCGGTGTTAATATTAATCATGTTCATATTTATACATTTGATTTAAAAGCTCAACATCAAATTGAATTACTTATTGCTATAATACGTTATCCATCACGTTTACGACCGCCACGTTATATACATAAAAAATTACTTTATAATGCATTAAAAAATTCGACACATCTATTTGTAAAAATTCTACATATTAAATCGATTGAGAAAATTTTAATCAATCAATGTGATTTACAATCATGCGAAAATAATGGACGATGTACAAGTCAGATTAAATTATTAAATAATCAATATGAATATTTTTATTACGAAAGATATCAACGTTTATTACCAAAATATCAATGGAATATAAAATGTTTATGTTTAAATCATTATTATGGTCAACGTTGTCAACATAAACAACATTATGAATCACCATGTACATCGAATCCTTGTTCACCATTGGAGAGATGTATTGAAGAAAGTGCAACTCTATATACTTGTCAATGTATTGATGAACCATGCAATTATAATGAAGTTCTATTAGAAAATACATTGGATTGTATTAATATTAATTCACCGACATGTCGAGGTATGTGTTTTATTAAAATAAGAATTACTTTCGATTTCTGATCAAGCTCATATATTGACATTGTTAAACAAGTTGTATTCTACTGAAATAGGAGTAGGAATGTACCGAGTATATCTCGGTTTGGTTCCATTTTGTCATTCTTGAGAATACTCTGATTATATGTTATATCGTAGGATTTCTTTCAATATGGATGTTTGTAGAACAAACATTTCTCTACAAAATGAAACATCAGTGAAGTTTGTACGATCTATGATTCAACTTCTATTACAGTTAGATGAAAAACTGACGCCGTCTGAGTCCTGCTAGTGTCTCTAGTAAAACTATAAATAATAATTGTGGAAACATAGGATTTGCATCCGATTGTTATGTGTACTGCAAAAACTGAGTCGATTTATATATGTTTTGAATAATTCTGAGAAAATGTTTTTTTTT
>OENM01000337.1:2664-36077 GCA_900239745.1 Rotaria magnacalcarata | reverse complement strand
CCCCCTCAGGGATGGTCTGGTCAATAATGACAATTTTTTCGATAACTCAGCCATTTCTTGACAGATTGCTTTCATCTTCGAACTCGACTGAGATATTGATGAGATCATTCTGTGTACAAAATTTCATGACAATCGGATTGGCCTTTCATGAGTTATCGTGTAAACGGCCGGACACACTGACCGATTCTATAGTGTACTCACTTTTTTTTGAGTACACAAAAACTGAAAGCCACTTTCCACAGAGTTTTCTAACATTTCGTTTTCTTGAAAAATGTTTTGTTCTATATCATCAATTACTAAAAGAACTTTGAAAGTCCTTTGCTTTCATGATAAATCATTTCACTAAGTAGGAACCTCTCAGGTTTGGCATGGATTATAGTTGCAAGTCATTTCCGTTGAGTTTCCTTTGTTATGAAGTCAGTAATCAAGTGCTAAGCATGAATATTAACATCTATGAAGAAATAATATGTTTTTTCTTCGCATTCACTCGCAACGAAAAGTAATTGACACAGTATGGATAAATCCTAAATGTCGGCCGTTATCTATGATGACTTTATTTTTTTATCGTTAAAAAGATGATGAAATGATTGAAGATCGAAAATAATCCTCCCTTCGAATATAACTTAGAAGTATATTCTGTTTTATTTAGATTCGTCGAATACTTTAACATTCGATGGTTATAGTTTTGTTCGCATGAATTCGACGATGAACTTCACTCAACATGTAAATCTAACATTTACATTTCGTACTCAAGTTGGACAAGGAAAATTAATGAAATTAATCGCTTACGATACAAGAAAACAACAACATTTATTAATTATTCAAATAAAAGATGGACATATTAATTTTCAATTAAATAAAAAAGTTCTTTTTCAATTTAACGAAATATTAATCAATGACAGTCTATGGCATCATATTTACTTTTCAATTGATTATACATTAAATAATAATTATTATTATCATGTACGACTTGATCATGTATTTAGTCATAAAATTCATTTAACACAACACATATTAATAAATCAATTAAACGAATTTTTCATTGGTAATGATTTTCATGGTTGTTTAGGCAATTTAACAATAAATAATCAAACAATTCACCTTCAAAAACAAGAAAATAATAATTTTATTGAACATATTGGAACAAATAATGGTTGTCAATTGGCTGAAATGGAAACCCGTACATTAAGACATTATAACATGAAAGATGATCTTTGTTCAGTACATCATCCATGTTATCATGGTGGCATATGTTCAAGCCATAATACAAAGCATGGTTTAAGTTTTGCATGTAACTGTTTAAAGCCTCGATTTGCAGGTCGACAATGCCAATTTGATTTACAGCCTTGCTTAAGTCAACCATGTCTATTTAATGAACAATGTGTTTCAGCCAATCAATCGTATTCATGTATATCGTCATTAATGAACTTGCCAATATCAACGAAAAATTCTTTATACATTGGTTTAGCTTTTATTTGTTGTACATTTATATTAATTGTCTTACTTTTTCTATCGTTAATTATTTACTGTCAACAACAAAGAAAGGATAAAAAACGTCGTGATACTTTAAATGCAGATAAACCATTGGTATCAGCACCATTACTGATTCAAAAGTCATCACCGACAGCAAATACAATTGAAAGTCCAATGCAAACATTACTTAAATTGAATCATAACGGAAAACAAACTGTCGAAGCTATGCCACTTGTCGACCAGAATCATCTACAATCAACGTTGAATAATTTTAATGACAAAGTAAATCATTTTTGAAATTATGAAATTTTCATTCGAAACTTGAGCAGAGCAGGAATTTTTTTTTCTCTGGCCTAGATATACACTGGTCCGAGTCCGACTGACTCTTGAGTACACTTAAATACTAGTCCGACCGTAATTACTTTATATATAATTATATATGTAATTGCGACTCCTTAGTTTCGGTAAACTATTCAATGAAGAATTATAGGAGATAGGTGTTGAGTGAATGATCGCTTATAATCATAATGTATATCTATATATATATATAATCTTTATTTTTTAGGCAACGATTAATCCATTGACTAAATCGCCTCCATCCGTTGGTAAACCTGAATATCAATGTCATGAATCATTAAATCGTCGTCATGTATGTTCCATACGAAAGAAAACGAGACAGCGAATGCTAAAAACATAAAATCTATATATTATTTAGAGTGATCCTAAACATTATTCAACTATCGGAAGAATGAATATTCCACCAGATAATTTTCTTGTTCATTATAACAGTATTGATTATGGTTTGTAATTTTTGAAATTTTCTTGTTTTTTTTTTTATTGAACGAAGAGTTTTCGTTGTTTTATAGAATCTCCACACACGCCACTTGTTAATCTGCAAGAAACAGATTTGTTTGATTGTAAGTAATTTTTGCCTGCATTTGTTTACTTGAAAATGACATTATTTCTTTTTCTTCTTCTAGTCCCATCTTCGCCAACAAGTAAGTTTTATTGTGCACATTTCATTTTGCATAGTATCTAAATGTTTTCTAATAGAATATTTCAATGGACACAAAGATGAAAACATCGCTAACTATCAAATTGGTATAAAAACTTTATCTAATTTAACTGAAAAATTAGCCGAACAAAACGACATGGAAATAACTCACTCATCGAATGATTCATCAAATAATGAGCAAACATTATTAACATCACCAATATTACATAGTGAACGCAAACGTTCATTTCTTAATGGTGGTAGTACGCATAGTATACTTGCGTCAAACTCATCGCTACAAAAAGCACCTGTCTATGCCAA
Source organism: Rotaria magnacalcarata (assembly GCA_900239745.1). NCBI lineage: Eukaryota > Metazoa > Rotifera > Eurotatoria > Philodinida > Philodinidae > Rotaria > Rotaria magnacalcarata. The sequence continues at coordinate 33,289 of OENM01000337.1, read as the reverse complement.
AATTATTAAAAGTAAGTTTTGAAAAGTTCATCAGTATGTTTGACTACTTTTCCATTTAATGGTAACAGCTCAGAGGCAAGAGCAGGAGAAATTGAATTTTATCAGGAGATCAATTTATCTAACAGCATCAAGCGGAAGATCTTAAAGAAGAATTAAACATCTGCAAAGGATCTTCTCTCTCGATTCACAACTCTAGTTAATTATTTTCAACTTTCAATGAAAATAGAAGCCATAAAACTGTTTACATAAGTCTTTTCTCTTAGTCGTCTTCTTACTTTTACTGCTTACGTGTAAAATTAAAATACATCTTTTTTCCAAAACTGGTTTGATGAAATCTTATTTCAAATTACTAAATTATTCTCTCTTTTTAGCACCATTGAAACCTCCCAACAGTAGTGGCATGAGTACAATAGAACGTCTTCGTTTGAGCGGTTCACCACTTCGTCTTCTTTCATCATCTCCAACTTATGCACGTACAACATCATTTTTGAAGTCTAATCTAAATCATGATAATAATCAAATGTCTCAATCATCATCATCGTCAATTAAACATAGTAAAATAAATCCAACATCATGGAAAATAAATCCAAGAAAATTAGATAGCCTAAAAGCAAGACGTAATAGTCGACATACAGATGACGATGATGATGACAATCATATGAATAATACTGAAACAAGTCAATTGACAACGACAACAACAACAACAATGAGTCGCTATAGACATGCAAGTGATTCCGATTTAACAAAAGAACATACTAATGGAAAAAAAGCAACTAAGTTATCATCGTTTTTTCAAACTGAAGTATAGTCTTTGTATAAAATTTCCAAAAAAACCAAACAGTATGTGCCTTATAATTATTGTTGTTGCTGTTGTTTTGTATTTGTAAATCCTAAATTTTGTAGCCCGGTGTTGCTTTTCTGTTTCTCTCTGTCTCTTTTCTTGCTATTCTATATCAAATATTAAATAAATAAATGTGCACAAATTTTCGTTTATCTGTACAATATTTTCGTGATTGTGTTTTAAATGAATATTAAAAAAACAAAAAAGACTATATAGTATAGAAATGAGTTTTCTGTGTTTCAATGGTAAATTCTCAATATCGGTAAAAGATTTGAATTGCATGATGTTATTTAAAACTTTGTTTTTACACAGAGGAGTCCTACAATTGTATTTAATGTGTAAATGGTGTTTGACATGAACTGATACGGTTAATAAGAACAAGAAAACAAACCTGTTTATACGCTTAATTTTTCACCTCATCAATGATGTGTGTCTTTTGTTGAGTTTAAACTAAACATTTTCTCTAGAAAATGCATAGACAAAGTAGAAGTTGTAACAAATACGCTTTTCATTGTTTCATTCTGAACTGAATAAAGTTAATATCAAAGAATCATCTTATTCAAATACTTAACGTTGGCTTAACAGATAGTTTCGTTATTACTATTGTAAAAGGTATCATGAAATATTTCGTTGAATTTTTAGTTGTTTAATGAAAGTTTATTTTCTAAATCGACTTGATAATGCAAGTGAAACTCAGCTAATAGTTGATATCAATCAGGCTCTGATAATTGAAAACATTTTCTCTAACTCTCTAAAAATGTTTGATTAATTATGAATATGGCATGAAAAAAATGCCATGTTGACGCATTCCAAACAGAGAAAATATTAGTATAGACAAATAAAATAACTTTATCTCATGTTAAGCAGAGGTACAAAATGATTAGGCGACCACATTTCTTTCGCTTGCAACCGACCAGCAAGAGGCCTGTTCGCATGGGAAAAAAGTAATCTAACTTCTTTGTATGTCGATGCTATTTCTGATTTCTTCGCTTGATTTTGGCTTTCATTCTCTTCGTTCAAAGGTGGGAACATTGACTCATTTAACAACTGAACATTTAAATCCTCATTCCCATTGACTTTTGGGTAAGCAGCAATTAAATGAATATTTAAAACAGATGGTATACTGAGTAGATCCCAAATGCCAACATAATTCGTATCATGAACCATTTCTTTTCTTGCGTAGTCTTCGAAATTGTCAAGAATGGACGAGAGACGATCATATTGAGATTTATAATCATCTATATTTAGAACAAGTTCGACAACATTTCTGGCTCGAAGTTCAATTGGCGTCAAAGGAGATCCATCCGTCGTTGAGCCTACTCCTCCTAATTGAACAAATGAATTGTAAAAACAATTTCCATCGCCAGCAATTGAAATTGGAATAAAGTTACGAAATAATGTAGTACAATATTGATGTATGTAATGCTCAGCAACCTGATCACGTGTATGAACAACTTGATCAAATACTTGAACTGGAGTATAGATGAGTGGATATAGACTTAAAACTGTTTGTAACAATTGACATTCTTTCGCAAGATCATTATAGGAGTTTTCACTAGCCGTACGTAAATTTGACAAAAACATTTTAAATACTTGCGCGCGTGTCAATTGTGAACAAGCAAGACATAAAATAGTTCGACCCGTAGGCAACATGTTTTGTTTACAGAGTACACAAAAGCGAGTTTTTGGTTTAAGTGGCACCGGTGGTTTACTGGTGGACTTTTTAGGTGGCTCACTTATGGCATCAGTAATCTGATCACCAATATTTGCCTCTTTATTTACTTGTTGCGCATAATCAGTCCACTCTCGAATGAAAACATCGAATGTCGAACGCTCATATAAAACAAATCGAACTTCTTTTACATTGAATGAAAATCGTCTTATGGATTCAATAGCTACACGGGCGGCTTCGTGTACAGGAAACTGATTGGTTCCACAAGATATTGCAGGATAGGCTATGGAAGCTAGTTGGTAAATATTAGCAAGTGCTAACGATGTATAATAACATGATTGTAGTAGAAAAGCGGCACGTTCTTTCTCTGATTCTTCATAAACTGGACCTACAGTACTAATGACGAAGCGTGGATCATGTTCTGCACGATTAAATTTTGCAATAAAAATCCGTGATTGTCCAACTGGACACGATTGATTTTTCATTTCTTTATGAATTGCAACGACTTGATCTGTAAAAAATTGACCCATCTGTTGATGTATAAGAACATCTACTCCTCCATCGGGCACCATGGATTCATTCGTAGGATTGACAACAGCATCGCATGGCTCTTGACTTAAGTCACCATTACGTATGAGTACCTCCAATGAGCCATTAGTAAATGAAAAACGAACACTATCTTGATCAATTTGTTCAATGATGCTAAATAGATTATAAAAGAAAAAGATAACAAATAGTGGTGAAATCACAACAAGTCAACACCTACATGCCAGACATATTTTATGAAATCTTACTATAGAAATAAAAACTGAATAATTTCTTGTTACACAACAATATTTATAGATTTCGCTGAAATTTTCCAACTAGTCAATCATGACACAAGTAAACACCGCCGTCGTTCGTTACGTTTTTTTTTTTACCAACACATGCATAGACTGTGGATTTCTTTCTCTGTTCTTTTAAAATAAAAAACAAGTACGCACGTGTTTCAGTGCATATCTATGATTAGAGAGAAATGAATTGAGGAAGAAAAAAGAAAGTTCGTATTTGCAATCGAGTTTTTTTTTTGAAAGAACAAAAAAAAAATGAATGAGCATCGCTACTCATGCAAATTATAAAACAAAACAAAAAAGAAATGTCTAGTGAATACCAAAGAAAAGAAAAAACAGTACAGTAAAGATTGATTTATTTTAACAAAGTGTTGCCACTGACTCATGTCGATAACGACGAAATTCAAACTCTACATCAATACGATACACTGCTGTGACAATACAACTAAGAAATACACAGCATGTACCGGCTACGAATGACCAAAATGAGAAGCCATAAGCTGTTAGAGTTTGAAGACCGTTAATGCCAAGAAATAATGCCAATGTTATCAGAGCCAATACGACTTTAAAAAAAACAAAATATTTGTTATAGAGTAAAAAGAATACTCGGAGAAAAAAACAACTACATACCTGAAAGAATATCAAAAACTAGTAAACATTCGACCATACGTTTCGAACATTTAAAATTGTGAAAAGAAGCATTTGCATTGATTAATTGAGTTAGAAGTAAAGCAATGATGGCAAGGAATACGGAACCAATTGATAAGCCAATTAGTACTTTTTGATTATCTGTTCAGATATTTGTTTTTGTTTTCAAAAAAGAAGTAAAGAACACAATTAGATATATGTAAAACTGACTTCAATTAATCTCTAAAAGATTAGCGAACTTTTCAATTGAGCTTTTTTCTTTTCTTTTTCACTGAACGCTATTCAAGAACGTCGTCTGCGCTAACTCAGACGAACTACTACGTAAGTTTATTGATTCCAGAATAGATATTCGAACTTCAATGCACGAAGCATTTGTTTTCTTCAAAAGCAAACAAACATACGCCACAGATCCTATTCCAACTGTGTCACACGTCTCGAGACGACCATATCCTTTTCCTATTTGTCATGTCTCATCGGATGGATGAATGTAGACGACATATTTTTTACATTTGTATGCATTTTTCTTTTATGAAAGTTGTAAATTCGTCTATGATAAATAGAAAATAGCTTTCATTATCGTCTTATCTTTCTCACATTGTTCAATATTTACAAATGTATAGAGTATGCAATCAAATATCGATTAAAACAAATCGATTAGAAATGGTATGAATAATTTCATATTTCTATTGTTTAGTCACCATGTAATCGATATCGAGTCCTACTCTGGATTCAACTTGAACTTCAGAAGTTAGAGTTTATTATGTTTTTTCTTTCTCTCACTCTCTCTATAATGACCAATGTACTTTGGTCGTGCGAGTTTCGAATATAATAAAAGCATAACTACGCATTTCATAATCTCACCAGGACTAATCAATATACTCGAGTAGATCAAATCTTTGTCATCAGCGAATGAATTATGTTTCAGAATGACTAGATAAAAAAAGTGCAGCCTACGTCTTGTTGTTTCGCTGAATGATTATTTAATTCATAGTAGAATAGCAAATTAGACTTATTCAACTTACCGTCTAATTTAGGTCCAGCTATCGTTGAATTATGCCATTTGAGTAGTCGATTAAAACATACATAAGCATCATCGTATAGATAATTAGTATTGATGATATTTGTTACATTGCCTACAGTTAAATATTTCTCTGTATTACCATCACGGTAAAGCCGTTGACAAGACGATATAATACCATCTGCACGTTCAGTATTTATATGATTTGAATTATTATCAACAGTAATAAGCCATCGTGATGTTGTTATGCCCAATATGAGTAGTGTAATGGCAAAAAGTAATAGAGTAAAGTTAAAAAATAATAAACAGCCCATGATTTAAAATGATAAATGTCTTCTTGTTTTTCTTTTGATTCCACAATCGGCTTTTTCCTTCGTCTCTTTTTTATGTGTCTACTTCGCCGCCAGTTGGACTCAGACAAGAAATATGAATAACTGTGATAAGAACGGGCAAAGAGTTTATATGTATATGCAAACAAATGTTAATGAACGTTGTATATAGTTGAAGTATGTGTAATTCAAAACTTTCTTCTCCTGCTTCTCTCTTGTGCAGATAAAGGCACAAACATGCAATACAAGCAAAGAAAAAATTCTCTCCTTTTCTCTCTCTCTCTCTCTCGTATTTTCTTTGACTAAGTATTGTAAATGTGTGATGTCGTGAGAAGCAAGCATGAAGAATAAGAAAATGATATATACATATATAAGCAACGATTCAAAGTTTTACCTGCTATTGACGAAGACTTACATAATAATCGTGTCTGATGGAATTTGAAGAATACTGCATCAGATCATTTCTTATGTTTTCATTCAGTTGACTGTTCATTTCATTCACTTAGTGCACGGCGCCTTGCGTACTTAGATCAAAGCAAAAGAAGAATACACGCGCGCATGTTCAAGCTGCATACTGTCTGAAGTGCACGAGAATGAACGAATGAATGAATAATTACATGTCATCATCGTCGTCGTGTGGTAAAGTACAATGAAAAAAAGACTACAATAGCTTACAAGTAATCTTCTGAAGCCTACATAATTTTATACCATTATTGGTTGTATTATGATCATTCAATTATGAAATCATACTGCCTGAAGAAAATAAAGTATCCAAATTGAAACGCCTTTTCTTTTTTGTCTCCTAAGTATTATGGCAAGTGAAGGATTAAAGCTAATATTTCTATCTAATAGCTTAATTATCATATTCATACATTAAAATATATAATCATATTTTATTGCTATTGAAAAGATGAAAGAAAAAAAAATCCGTTAAGCATAATGACAGAATCAGTGAACTGAAAATAATGAAAGAAAATAAATTTATTTTTGGCATAATCATCAGTTATAGCATAATTGACATTTCTGTATGTCGGTGTCGTAATCAATGTTATTCTAGGAATATGTCAAATAAAGTGATTCCTTTAAGTAGGATAGAGTATGCTTTATTCTGCTAAGTAAATATCGTAAAGTGAACATGACGTATCTCAAAGCATCTCTTTTAATCGCCATGATTATACACACACACACATATATATATACATTAAAAACATAAACAACGAGCCAACCTTGTTATCGTTTTAAATTGAGAAGATTATCTGTCAAATTGCTGCTAGCTGTTGGTGTTGTGATAATTGGTGTTCTAGGTGAATGTTTGATAATTCCTATATTTAATGGTGTTTTAGGCGTTCGATCACCGGCAACTCCTTCACGTACAATAGGTGATGGTGTTAATGCATGTTGTCTTTGTGAATTTGTTGATTGTGTTCGTTGTATACCAAGACGATTTGTTAGTAAACGTTGTGCAGCTGGACTCATAGTCGACAGAAGTAATTCTTTCGATTGTTTTGCACTATTTGTCGATGCAAAATTTTTATTAATTGTTTTCATTGCTTCAATTTTCTTTTTACGATGTTGTGCAGCATTTTTCTCCACTAATTCTAATGCTAATTGTTCACGGAATGGTGTTTCAATGATTTTAAATTGTGGTCCACCACCGGCTGCATTTGGCGTTTCATTACCAGCATCCAAACAGAATGGTGTACCTTCAATTTGACCCCATGTCATCATAGGTGATTCATCGCCATGTGCACCAGGCATAGGCGATGGTGTAACAACGAAACCATAACCACCGACTTGTGGTGTTGCTACACGTTTTATTTCTCGCCCATCAATGTCAATCTGTGGTCGAATTAATGCATTTGGTCGAGCTGGTGTTGTAGTACGGCTTGCTGAATTTGTTGCTGTTGTTATAGTAAATGGATCTGTTTCAAAACGAGTATTGGTATGATGTATAGAACGAACATGTTTGGCCTGTTCGATTTTTTCAGCTGCAGTTAATTTTGCGCCTAACGAAAGAAGAAATAATCAAGTTTAATCGCGAGACCATCGATTATTCTTACCTTCAGGAAAATACATGACAGCATTTTTAACTGTATAAGGCCAAAATTCAGATGAATCTGGATTATTCATTTTTACTTGATCTTCAATGGATGGTACTGGTAATTGATGAACTATTTCATTATCTGTGCCCTATGAATTCATAAATAAAAAGAAATTTCTGATTGCTATATTCAATCGATCGCTTCAAATATTTTAACTAAAACAAAGAATATATAGTTATAAATAGTTTTCATAGTCCTTGAATATATGGTGTGAATTTCATCTAACCAAGGATGTCTGTGAATTGAATAATAGTGTCGGAGTTGACACTAATGAGATATGGATACTCGAGAAAAAGAATCTCAATTCGTTCCTAATTGATGAATTTTGACGATAGTTTTATTAGCATGACGTAAAGTACCTACGATTTCACCGATCGAGTTATTCAACGATAGAAATGAGGAAAAAGAATGCCTAGTAGCTTTATATAAAACTCTATTGTCGTTATGAATAGTTCGCATAGAAAAATTAAACACGATAATGGAAAAGTTTGAATTAATATAAGATAAAAACTTACAGTATGAGTCAAAGCTTGCTGTGTATAAAGCCAAGCTTGATGGACTTTCGTGCGATCTTTTTTTTGGGTTTCTTCCATAATTTGCTCGAATGAAATATTATCTTCACTTGTACTAATTGATAAGTATTGATCAAGTCGAAGATCGCGTGCTTTTTCTATACATAAGAAAAAACAATAGAAATTCGTTTTTTAAACATGAACAAATTTCTTTAGACTAAATAAACACGAAATACTACTTACTACGTGTACTTGACTTCGATGATACGGATTCTTTATCTTCATCTTCATTGTCATCATCTAGATCTTTACGTTTTGATAATAATTCGTCATGTTCAATTTTATCATCTTTCATTCTATTTGGGGTATCACGTCCACTATCAAGCGGTGTCTCAAATGAACTTGATGGCGTATCTAATGATAGAATAAATTAATAATAATAGATCATAATAGAAAGTAACTTTCTTACCTCGTTGACCCGTCATGGCTGGTGATGGAGTTGGACCACGATGTATACTATATTTGGCATAGAGATCTCTTAGTGTAACAACATCATTTTTTTCCAATGCAGTTAAATATTTTTCTTTGGCTCGTAAAAGTTTAACATCGGGAAAAAAATCTCGTTCGATAATATGTCCTAAGTCTTGAACAAATTTTTCTTCTTCAAGTATTTTACGCCTTTGACGACGAGACGATGGTGGCTGTTGTCCTAATGGTGCTGGTGGTAATGGTTTACGAAAAAGATCAACATCTCTGATTGGATTTGATCTAGTAGGTGTAGGAGTTGAACTTGATACTAATGCGGGTACTTTTGATGTATCTTCAATCATAGTTATTTATCTGAAAAAGAACATTATATGTAAATACTGAAATTAATATCAGTGAGATTTTTTTATAAATTTAATGATATAAAATATACGTATATTAAAATCTAACAATCACTTGCGGTTTTTAATAACATTATTGTGCAACCACCTAAAAAAAATAAAACAAAATAAATTCACAAGAAAAAGCAGATCCAGATTTTTGTTATCAAATCCACTACCGGTCATACGTGAACCGAAAACGCTATTAATAGAACATATTAATTTTAAAAAGTTGATCTAATCCATTAAAGGATACTTGAAAATCATGTCTCAATGATTTCATACGGCAAACGAATTGTAATTATTATTTTCTATTGCTTGAACAGCAGCATGTGTCGTCTATTGAATTTTCTGGTATGACATGAAATGCATATCGGTATATAAATGGTGACATTTTGTCACTTGGCTCTTCGAGTTTATCCATATTTAGAACATCATGTGAATTTTTATGACCCGAGGAAAACAAATTTGTCATTTAAATTTAATGGAAGTTCCTTTTAGTATACGTCCTAGTGGTGAGAGGACGTGGTTTTTCATGTGAAACCCTATTTAAAATACAAAATGAAATCAAACGATAGCTCTGTTTGACAAGATGGCGTAACATTTCGGAAATTGCATTTCAGGAGATGATATAGTGCATCAGCAGAACGACAGGAATCTTATAATTACAATATTTTACGTCAAGTCACCATTTAGATGCCTGAGTTGCATAGTGACATTGAAAGTATCTACTATGGCGCTCTGATGAATACTTCGTTTCAGCAAAAATGCATACCGATCAGTATTCACAGGATTTGAGTCTTTAGGAAAATTTTTCAATGAAGTATTGCGTATATTCAGTTTTCCCTTTTGAGTTATCATAGCCTAGCACCTTGATTTGGTGAATTACAGTGAAAAATTCGAAATAGAAAATGACTTGTTGACCCTACTGACGTTGAAAAAGATAAAAATGTCGAGATTCAAAGAGTTTCACTGCGTCCAGAGATACAACCAGCACTCGCACTTCAAAATATATTGTCTCATTCTATTTTCAAGTAAATTCTTCCTATTGTTACCTCAAGATAGAAATGGTTGTTGCTCTCTAACAACTGATAAAGATGGCGAGAAGTGAAAGAAAGAAGAACAGAAATAAAAGATAATAGATGGCAAAAGTAAATCTATTCAGCGTGATTTCTATTTCATCAAAATTGAAATAGATCTTGTTAATTTTCTCGAGTGACTTTCTGCTTCGTTTCTTGATAATTATTCACTATATTAATTGGAAATTTAAAGATGCAAACAGATGTTGTTCGACTATCACATTATTATCATTCATTGGAGACTATTCGAGGATTTCAGATAAAATCAGTTTCATAAAAAGTTAAAAATATAAAAGACTTAGTAAAGAATTGCTTTGAAAAAACTCCTTTTAATTAATTAGAACTATTTCGAAATGTACTCATTCTTGAAAATTAATCTTATTCTTAGAAAGAGATACATAAGAACAATAAAAATGGTTTTGACACAGAAATCTATCGGTTTATAGAAAAAAATCTTACCCTCGATTTTGACAATGCTCGCCACATTTTCCTGAAACTAATGTAAGTATGTTTTACATTCAGATTTGCATACGTTTGTTCAACTTTACCACAGCATAAGAGTTTTTTTCTACTTTTGATAAATTTAAATTCATCTTACAAAATGAATTTAAGAAACGTACATATCGCTACTGCAATAGAGGACGTTGACCCTAAATTCACCACTAATAGATACTGATGCTGATTTTAATGTACGAAATGAGTTTTCTCTTTCACTTGGGTAAGCACGTTCTAAAAGTAAACCAGATACACCAACAATGTAATTTCATCGCTTAGTTGATTCTAATTTTGACATATTTTCCATTTGACCGATTTGAAGTGGTTGTACTTCTTTGAGATCCTCTTCAAAAACAAAACAGTAATTTTATGATTGAAAAAATTCATCAATTATATTTACCAACTAATGTACAACAATAATAATTATTAGTTTTTGCTTTATCTAATGTTTTTACGGTATTTGTCGTATGAACAGGTATAGTTACTGGAAAAACAAATATATTATTATAATCTAAATAGTCATCGATAAAAATTTAACGCGGCCAGAAATAAATTTGGTTTATCATTTGAAAAATTCTGCATCAAAGGCATAGATAAGATTACCTTGTGACTTTTATACTGTTATTAGGTTTTGACGATGATATGATTTACTTACGAAATAATAATGAAATAGCGTACAAAATATAAATGCTTGCAAATTGAAAGTACACTGTATACACAAATTTCCCATTGGATATTTATAGGCCAATAGGAAAGCGTCATATGTTTGTTTTATAGAGTGATGCTTGATGAGTTTCTTTTCTTGTTCTTTTGTTTTGATTAAGAGAGAAACAATCATAATGGCAACAGCAAATTCAACAGCCTCCCGCATACCGAAGAAAACAGTAAAAGATTTTAAATTTATCAAAGAAATCGGCAATGGATCATATTCAACAGTAATATAGATAGTAAAATCTTTGATGAAAAATGAAGTTTATTTAATATTTTTATTTATTTAGGTGTTTCTTACTATTGAATCAGCCACCAATCGTGAATTCGCTAGTAGATATTCATTTGTATTATATATAATTAATAATGTTATAATATGTATTTTTCTTTGTTTAGTCAAAGCTGTGAGAAAAGACTTAGTCACAAAAGAAAAAAAAACGTCACAAGTCGTTCGCGAAAAAGATATTTTAGCACGACTTACCAATTGTGATTATGTAGTAAACCTTTATTGTGCATTTCAAGATGATAAAACTCTTTGTAAGTATATCATTTGTATCAATATAAATCGATATAGATAGAAAATTTACGAGAATTTTTATTTTTAAATTGAATATTATAACGAGTTCATCTTCGATCGTGAAATACATACAAAGGAGAAATCTAGATGCTATAAAATAGGAATTTCATTTTAAATTAATTTTCCCACATGCAAATGGCTTCTATATTTCATTTTATTCTGACGGAAAACTATGTTAGCTTGTTTGTATGCTTGAATTATTTTCCATTAATTTGAACAGTCGCTTTTATCACACTGAGTTAAATGAATGTAAAAGATTTGATTGAAAAAACAAATCGAATTAAATATGAAAATGGATAGATTCATAAGAGTTTCCGTCAACTTTGACAGAGATAATTAAAATTGAAGATTAATCCAGAAAGTTAATAATAAATCTAGGGGAACTTCGAGGCACTTGCACTAAAGAATTTCCTTTAATTTTTGTAATTATCTGATGGACTAAATTTCGCGACGTTTTATAAGTTCAAAATCCGAACAGCCGTCAAATTTATGTGTAACTGAAGGATAATTCTCTACCGAATCAACCTCGTCAATGTTCGCATATTTGCCGTGACGTTTCCTCTACCATTTTATCTTCTAAAGAGATTAGAATTTTTTATCTGAATGTTTTCTAATGCATGGGCGAAATATCTCCTCATGTACTCGAAATTTTTGCTGTATATAAAAACAAAAAGTATGAAATTTGTGTTTCTTTCTCTTTATTGATGATTTTTTTAAGTGTACACTTAAAACATTTTCAAGGACTTTTACTGTAGCTGATTGCTTTTACTCCAGGAGCAGTTCATGTCAAAATACACGTCAAAAAAGACTCAATTTTAAATTGCGCCCAAGTATTATTTTACTTGTGGGTATTCTGTCATTAAAGTGCCATATTTTGAGTTTTGTGGAGTAATAAATTTTTCTTCTGATCAATAGTATAATTTATAGCAAAAGACTTTATTGAGCCTTACATTTTGACATGTACTTTCCAACAAATTAAAATTAAATTTATAGAATCATGACATACAAAGAGTATAACATCATCGAATGAGTTATTATCAGTCGATGCTTGTTGAATATCTTTCGAAAAGCAGTACGACATAGGACTGACCAATTCATCGTGACTTCTTCACTATCGCTGTAGGAAATGTTTAAATTTTCTTATCCGATTTGAATTCAGATCCGCTTTTGTAGAAGTTAATTACTATTAATTCTTCAATTTTCTTAAGCGCAAGCTAAAGGATGAATCAAACTGTATACAAACAAAACTAATTCAAAACGAAGTTCACTTGTAAACGAGAAAATGTTTTACTATTCACAATACGTTTACTTTTATTGAATAGTTAATTTTGTTTTTTTTCTGAAGAAGTCGATTAGAATGTAATCTGAATAGTCAGTCGCTTGAGATAAGCCTGCAGTAAGCAATCTCTACTATAGCTGTTTGTTTACTCGTTAAAACCGAAGTCGAAAGGCACATCTTGTTATCTCTTTATAGTAGAGAATACCATTGAAAATTAGTACTCAAATCTCATGAATATTTCGTCTTTTGAAGTCTATGCAATCTAGTTAAATAGATTCTCATTCAAGTTTAAACCTCATTAAAGAAAACAAACGTCATGAGAAAAAATATCAATATTTTCAAGCTATTAAAAATTTCTTGTTTCCCCAGCTGTGCCAAATATATATTCTTCGTGCCATTGGGAATATCTGTAGTTTTCACTCGTAATAGAATCAAATTTCATCTGAAATTATACTTCAATCAAGTATCTCTATGGAAAAGAAATACGTGCGAACTAGAGACTCATGGGAAGAAAGTTTTTTTTTGATCTCTGTCCTACTCGATGTTCGAGAAAAAATTCCTGGAATATATTCTTATACAAGCCTGATAAGATTCTTCGGTACTCGTGCTTTCTTATGAATAATTTAATTTATGAATAATCTTTTTTTCGTTTTGCGTCATCTATGTTAAATTCTATTATTAGATAGTTTGAGAACAACGAATAGGTAATTTTGGTTTATAGTGCTTTTGCCCATGTGACTCTGGCTCTGACCCTGTACATGTGTGTAGCAGAAATAATAACTATTAAATCATTATGCAAGCTTTGCCAGCAGATTAATAGAAATGACAGTTTGATCAATGTTAGAAATATTTAAACAATTCAATGAAAACATTTTGTGTTATATAAATGTTATCGTTTCTTTCTAAGATTTCGGTCTTACATATTGTCCAAACGGTGATCTTCTTCAATATATAAGCGATTCTGGCCATTTTACTGAAGAAGTTGTACGATTTTATTCTGCAGAACTTGTTGAAGCACTTGAACAATTACAAAATCGATATATCATTCATCGTGATCTCAAAGTATATTTAAATTTATTAAAATAAATTTAAAACATAAAAAGACTATGTTTTTTATAGCCAGAAAATATACTTTTAAGTGATGATATGCATATTAAATTAACCGATTTTGGTTCCAGTGTAATTTATGACAATAGTGAATGTCAGTAAAATTTTAGCGACATCAAGTTGTGAGAAAAAAATTCGTCTTCTGTTTAGCTCTTTTCCAAGCAGATAATAGCAAAAGTGTAGATACTGACAGAAAACCAATAAAACGAACTAATTCCTTTGTTGGNATTTATTTCTAGGTCCGATCTATGGTCACTAGGCTGTATTATTTATCAAATGACTACCGGTAAACATTTATTTCGTGGCGTGTAAGTAGTATTCTTTGTCTTTTTTTACACAAAAATCTATTTGAATTCGTTTAGTCACGAGTATGATATTATCAATTCTGTTGTACGTGCTTCTTACAAATTACCTGACGATTTTTCTCCAGTAATTCGTGATCTACTTCAAAAACTAGTTGTATGTTGTTTAAAAAAAAATCTATGCTAATAATTATACAAAGTTTACTTGTCTTCCAACGTAGCGACTCGAACCAAGTGAACGACTTGGTACTCAAGAAACAGGCGGTATGAAAAAGCTCAAAGAGCATGCATTTTTTAGTGAATTTCCCTGTGATACTAAATGGGGTCAATTACTATATCAACGATCACCCCTTGAAACAAAACATAAACTTAGTTCAAGGCCACAAATTAGTGACGATGAGGTAAATATTTAAATACGAACGTTCATTCAATATCTCAACATTCCACAGATCACAATCTTTTTCTATGAAGATTCATATTACTACCCTAAAAGTTATCTGCTATTGCAGACTACCAATGCCACTAATAGTTAAAATCTAGATATTCACTAAGGAAAATATTTTGAAGAACAGTCATGTTGATTTATTAAAATGCTCTAGAATTTAAAAGTCAAATGTTTTCTAATATTTGATGAGGATATTGTTCATAATTTCGTCACTAAAGATAATTGATGATTTCTAACAAATGGAATATTTCAGTTAAATACAAATATCGATATTATTGCGAGTCAAAGAATCTCATCGATAGATTGAGCGAAGAAAATTTTCCCAACAAACTAAACAGGACAGTTCTCAAATTACAAAATGACTGAATCATAGAAATTACATTTCAAGAATACTCTCGTGAATAACACAACGTCGTGAAGAAAATGAAAATTTGACATGTCATCTATGAACTATTTTTAAAAAGTTAGAAGCATTATAACAAATACGTTTCTTCTGTTATCTTTTTGAGTTTGTGTCATTCAAATAACTTCTTGACATGAGGTCGTAGAAAATGCGACCAATCTGATTTCATTCACAGTGATTCTTATGCAAGGTCCACAAATGACTATATTTGATTTTTGAGAAAGTTTTGCCTATGGAATTTATTTACTAGACAGAACTATATTGACTATTTAAATTAGTGTATGGATTTATGTTAAGTACCTGACATGACAGACAAATATTCCGAATAGATTGAAATATGTTTGACTAGTACTATAAGTAAAACATCGTCGTATTAAATTTGAGCTTTAGACATGTCATTAATATTTATATGTAGTTTTTCTTTTCATATTAGTCATAGAATACGCGTACATAAATGTATAAAAGATTGCTCAAATTTTTTTCATAATTCGTCTATCATTCTATTTATATCTTTTTGCTTCTCTATAATTATATCTTTTTTTTTCTCACTAACTCTTTCTTATCTAGTCGAACGCCATAGGATAATGATTGTGTATCTTGTTGAGTCATATTATGTATAAGAGTATTATTTTTCATCGCTTATTCATTAGATAAACCTGTGACTTGTGTAAAAGGAAATTCAATCTCTTACACATGCACAGAGCATTATGTGCACTGATTGGCATTCGTTTTTAATAAAATTGTTTTATCGTTTAAAGAAGAAAGACGATAAGAATCATGCTTCAGTTAATTTATAATATTAATTCTACTCATATTTAGTTGTATAATATGAGATATTTGTTCACCCTGAATAGACAGTATTTCTATTAATTTTAGCTTAAAACAATGTCATCAGGTTTCGATGATCGTGTTGAAGCTCGTTTGATTGGTTTACGAATGGCAGCCGATGCGCCACATGAGTTAGCAGCAATTATTACTGGATCATCAAATATTACAATATCAGACGAAAATTCATCATCGCAAAAATCAGATAACCGAAATTCATCGTCGAATCACAGTACATACTCGTCCATGTACGATCCTCCGTCCTCAAATAGCTCCGTTAATAATAATAATAATAATAATCATAATGCACCCGTAACAGCAAAAAGGTAATAAAGCACACGAAATTTTACTTATATAAAACATTGTACTAGGATTTATTTAGATTACAATTACCTGATCATACTCTATCGCTATCAGAGCAATCTACGAAGAATATCTATCATAAATTTGTCCAAAATAATCTAATTATTAAACAAGGAGTGTTAGATAAGAAAAAAGTAAATATGATTTTATTAAAAGCAGTTTGTAATTTTTTGTTTTGTTACAAGGGCTTGTTTGCTAGACGGCGTATGTTTCTTATTACTGAAGGTCCTGCTATATTTTATGTTGATCCAGATGCAATGGAGTTAAAAGGAACTATCTCATGGTAAACTAATTGATTCGTCTTGTTTTTTGTCAATTTTTCTTATTTTGTTTTATTTTGTGCTTCTTAGGACAGCCGATTTACGTATTGAACAGAAAGATATGAAAACATTTCTAATTCAAGTGGTAAATATAAAATAGAAATTATCATCCTGAGAGAAAAAACAGTGTTAGTGGAATTCTTGTTTGACGCATAGTCAGGGGACCGGCAAACAAACCTGTCGCTGCCTTTTAAGAGTATTAAAGACTAAGAAAATCAATAGGAAATTTTTTATTGTTAAAATACTACACGTGATAACTGAGAAAAGACAAAGGAATTTCACCATAAGCTGTCCCGAACCGACAGAAAATTAGACATTTTAGGGTACCGAAATGCTATTCCTCATCGAGAACTAGGAGAAACATAGTATTTCCAAGATTTCTATCATAATATTTAACTAATGTCTTGCATGATCTGTGAAATCCCTAGATCGGAGTAATTTATAGTTGTTCATAAAACTAATGATTTTCCTTATACTTATATTTAGCCGGGTCGAACATATCATTTAACTGATCCAGATCAAGATGCGACGACATGGTGTAAGAGTCTTACATCGATTCATTATCGATATTATAATACAAATCCAACTCGAAAAGTATCAACCATATCATCGTATTCAGTAACATCGTCTTCGTCATCTGGATTGCAGTCTACTATTCCAGTAACTGAACTTTAATTGTTTATTGTAAAAGAAACAACAACAACAAATACATCTTTTTTTCTTCCGTGTGCTTTTTGATTGCTCTACAGTATTGTCATGTATTTTTTTATTTGATGTTTAATATTTCATGAGTATATATATACATATGTTCTATACTAAAAAGGAGTTATGTGTGTGAGTTTATGTGTGTAAAATAGCTTCTTTTTTTTCTTTTAAATTATTTTCGTTTCCGAAATTCATATAATCACAGAACGATTACGAATGTTAGCATATATAGGAGAAAATAATTGTAACAAACTTGAAGTTGCTTTTTATGATCAAAATGTTTTGTAAATTCTAACTATTGAAAAAAGTTGATTTAAATAAGTAAGAGTAAAAAATTAAACAAAATTTTTATAGTATTTATTATCATATAAATGTCGGAATTATCGTTTTTGATAATTTGTGTTAACAAAGATATCCAATCGATGAAAAAGCATATTTTACGTAATCTAGATTATCTTTACGTATGAGAATCTTGGTAAAAGAAAAAAGAACATTATGAATTTCCAGATGTGAATAGCATTACAATCTTGTACATGCAATAATAATATACATGATGCGGATTAATCATACTTATATCAGTATCTCGTATAGTAGAAATTAGGTACATTGGCTATTGCGAACTTGTTTTTTTCTAGTTTGATGACCTCAAAACATTTAGCTATTACATTGATTAAAGAAAAAAAATTAGATTTAGGCATTCAAAAAAAATATGCGGAAATGCACACAATAATATGGTATGGTGGTAAATCAGCGAAAAACGTTTTAGCGAAAAAATTTTGAGCGAATTGTGAAGGGTAAAACAGAGAAGTGTAAAATGGATAAATCTTCAGTTTAACTTAACATGAAAAATAATGTGTTTTTTAAATTTAAAAGAAATGTAATACATGAGTATCAAATGATATAAAAAACTACCGATTTAGAAATAGTATTTGAAGGGTGTGTGTGGATGTGGGCAAATGTTGATGTTGCCCATTAGCTTTAACGAATTGATCACTTGTATTGGTATGAACATTCGCTGCACAGCTATTTGATTGACAAACTCAGTACTTAACAGTTTTTGTGAACTTCTTTAGTCGATAAACATATCCTGAATAAATAAGCATTCGTTTCCCTCGATTTGAAATGGTAGAAGAGAGTATTGTCGGGTCAGCCATCACTGGTGAGTGAAATGGACTAAATGAATGAACTATGTAACATCAATTACGGACGATTATATATATCGAAAAAAAAAGAATATAATAGATTAACACGTTGAGAAGAGTGAAACGGACAAGTGCGGTCATATATGCAGACACATCAGCATGATGATTCATCGTCAAACAAACAATCGAATTTTNTCAAGAAAAGATTTCTGTAATTTCTACAGTCGCTCTTTTTGCTAATAAAAAAACTTCGGGTTTTCGCTATTTTACTTTTCGCAGTTTTTATTTTCGCTCATTTTTTTTCGCTACTATAATTTTCGCGCTTTTTTTTTCGCTGAAAATACCTTTCGCTATTATAATTTTCGCTCAATCGACACCATATCAATAATATGTGTGGATGGGTAATGCATATCAGAAAATGGTCAAAATGCATAGAATCTGATCTCAATTCAATAAATTATGTGCCATTCAATTGCTGTAGATTTCATATTCATGAGTCCTTTCACCTTTACAAACGCTAATAAACTCTTGAGTGTTCATTATCTATTTCCGTACATGAGTGGGTAATTTAAAATACTATGCTTGTACGCAAAAGCATTAATTATTAGATGTACTTTTTTTGTAAAAGTCAACATAATCTGAGACTTTCAACATGTGCATGAAATGAAGTTAATCCAATTTCTAACCAGTCCAATTATTTTTCAATGGTTTGACTCATAACTGTAACTCATTATCTGGGAAAAAAAGAAATTACGAGTTTATTACAATTAAGGGCGCATGCCAACGAAAGTAGAATATGCCATGTTGAAAATAAGCACGTTTTATCAAGGTGAATTACTTTGTATGATTGTGAAAGTTATGCACATAACTCGCTCTGATTCTACTAGAAAATTTAATGATTTCCATTTGCTGGAATTAACCACATGTATTGATAAAAATAGTACGACTCGTTTTTACTTGTTCGCTCGTTGTAGCGAAAAAGTTAATCGCAAAAGTTTGTGTTATCGAAAATCAAATAGTTTTCACTCATGATAAAGTTTATTGATCTATTGTATCTAATGAATCTTATATTGGATGAATTGTGTTCGACATTCATGTTTTTCTATTGAACAAAATAAAATACTTACTTCGTATTGTTCTTGGTATATAGATTCATTTGAATTCTTTAATAGTAATATCAATGTCTGATAAAACTTTATATTTGTAATCCAAAATAATCGCTTAAATCCAAAGAAACTTCGGAAGGGAAAATCTGATGGTAGTCAACAGTGAAAAACGCAATAGGAGCGTAACAAGACTCTTAATATCATGAATTTATCAGTCTCGAAGTAGATAATATCATTTTTTTTTATAGATTTAGAATTCTAGTTCTTGAAAAATTACTTCCGTGAAAATTGTTTTTATAAGATTCTCAAAGATTGTATAGTTCTTGTCTATACAATTTTTCTTTGATGAAACCATTTCTACTGATGAATGATTTAATCGATAGTGAAATTATACGGAATGGATTCAACTTTGTCCTATTCAATATTAGAATATATTAGTCTCAAATAAAAATCAATGACACCATGCTGTATCATATTCTCTTAAATTACAAATACATCTAGATTTGTGTTCGTCGGTAAAAAGTGACATCTATCAGATGTAATTTACACAATCATTTCTCTAGTAGTTTGTCTTGTATTATGTTTTTATGTATTTCCAATAGATAAAAAGTTTTCATAAAAAAAAAGCATTGGATGTGTTACTCATTCTATTGGATAATCTTCAGTTGCATTGTTATCGATCACTTACGTAGTGAAAAAACACCATTGTTAGTTAGATCGATCTTTGAACAAGTGTAGAACCATTGTGATCATCAAGTAAGATGCCAACCAAAACTCGCACTAAAATCGTTACGGCAGATCAACCTGATCCATATGCCATGCGATTTGAACATGTCCCTTATATTCGTATGTATTCATTTTTTGACAGTTTCGAACGTGTCAACATATAGTTTCTTTTTGTTTTCTAACAATAGAAACTGATTATAACGACAGTTCACCGTATCGGAAAAGTGTCGAAGATGTAACAGAAGAAACTCGGTATATATTAGAAGAGTTTATTATTGAGCGAGCAACAGAAGATGGTGTCGATATGGGCTTGATGAGACCTATTATTGATATTAATCTTGCTGCACGTAAGAATTTCTTATAATATTATTTTTCAAGTGCTCATTAATTTTTCTTACTAAATCTAGTTCCACAATATCGACAAATTCAACAAATTGCTCGTCGATTACGTATGATTGGTGATGAACTCGATGCTGATCAAAGAATTAAAAGGTATACAATAAGTCGACTAATTTGTTATTAATATTTCTATGGCAGAACTATTTTCAGAATAAACTTTTAAAAGGTAAACTAGGCTAGACACCTTACCTCGCTTGCCTTTTATTCTAACATTCGCAGCTTTCTATCGATTGCTATACTTGCTTCTTACTACATAGAAAACAAACTATTTTATTGATATATATATATATATTTATTTTGTTAGCATGGTTGATCAAGTACCTGTTAACAGCCCATATGAAACATTTAGCGATGTTGCTAAAGAACTATTTCGTGATGGCATTTATAATTGGGGACGAATTGTAACACTATTTTTTTTTACCTACAAACTTATCATTAAAGTATGCTTGAACAATACTAACAGCAATTAAATGGTTTGCATTACTTNTTTCGTTTAGTCACTTCGAGATCAGCCAGCATCAATTTTACAGGTTCTTGTTGATTGGACGGTGCGCTTTGTCAAAGAACTTGTTGCTCCATGGATTGTTGGCAAAGGTGGTTGGGTAAGTTTTCAGATTCTAGGTTTTTTACTTTACTTACCGCTTTTTTTTTCTTCAAAAATTTAGTTAGTTATCTTACGTGACGCTGTACCTCAATCACGTTTGACAACACTTGGCATCTTCCTCAGTGGAATGGTAGCAACTATCATGGTTCTTTATTTCTATCGACGAATCTGATATATAATCTTAATCATATAATAGAGCAGATAAAATATAGTTTCTTTATTAAAATATTCAGTTTTTAATAACAATATGTATGTATATATATATATTATTATCTTATTTGTGCTTGTTTGTTTTTGTTTCGTATTGCGCAATTCGATAATCTAAATCAATTGCTTCATATAATAAATATAGTCGCATTCTACTTGATAAAATATAAAAAATATAGTAAAAAATGAGACGAGAATGTAAGCAACCATGTTTTTTTTGTTCTTATAAATAACTTCGTTTATTTTCCAAGTAAACCGATCGTTACGGTAGGTGTTGATTTTCTTAACACCTTGAATATTACGTTTGATTTGATTTGCAGAAGATAAACATTTAATTGCCGTTCTTAGCAGGGAACTGAAACTTGGGCTCTGCGATTAATGCGGACGCTTTGTTTGATGATTTGATTTTTAAAAAGATAGCAACAAGTATACTTGTGCTGAATTGTGGAAAAAATATCTGACTGCATTTCTCTATTTGAATTATATCTGTGTTATTTTCAAACTAAATCAGAAACGTTCTTGTTTTTGACAAGACAGGAATCGTNTGCGCAACAAGATATTCTGCTGTTAGTTTGAGCTAGTTGACTGTCTAAGGGAATACGTGCATCAGTAACAGACAAGATACCGATATTTCTGATCAGCGAAAAATACCTTCAAAGATAAACTAAATCCGATTTAGTTCAGGTTCACAATTTTATTTCATTCGAAATCCTACAAAAATTTACTATGAAAGTTTAATTATTCTCTATCCACTGGTTTATGTATGAAAAACAATTGCAAAGATTAGAGTTAAGTATATATGATGAAGCTAGCTATTCGAAAAAACAGAGATAGGTACCTACTACCACTAAAATATAGAAAAGTTTATCTGATGGAATGCAAGTGAACTAGACTATTGTCTATTGTCAATAGGACTATAACAGTTCCGAACTGGTGAACTGCTTGAACAGCTCTTTCAAACTGAACTGAACTGTTCGAACAGTTCAGCTCAACTCAGATAACTAGCAAGAGCAATTCTATAGGTTACTAGAACCACGATAGTTCCAGCTGACGAACCCGGTCCGTGAGCTGGAGCTGTCGTAGTCCTAATCGTCTAAAAGCTTCATATTTTGCATTATATAATCAGTCTAGTGGCAACACAGCATAACTTTATTTCATATAGCGTCTTGTGTACATAATTTCTTGACAAATATGTCCGTCATTTGTTTTTGAAGCCAGCAATGAATGATAAAAAAATTGTTAAAAAATGCAGCGCAACTTATTTTATGCGCTGTAATCAATAAAAATGACTGTTTCGTCTGAGTCTATGTCTGCCTTGTATAAATGCCAGTTTCTATGGTACCAGTTGAGTTTTCGATTTGTCGCACACCCTCAAGGTTGTCGAATAGGTAGAGTTTGTTGGGACGTGGTTGTAGCTGTGTGAGTATTGATTATTGTAATAGTAAGGGCAACACCACCGCCACCTGAAACTGTTAGCTGTTCAAGTTTATTAGAGTTACATGTCAGTGTGTCAGATATGAAAGAATGTCTTTATGTACTTGATGGGCGTTTTGATCAACTTCGTATATTTTATCTTATTGTTTATAGGATTTTGTCTGGGTATTTCAACATTGAACATAAGGTAGGCTTTTTTTAAAATTTTGCTTGTTTAAATTGAACTCATATTTGTTCTCATTTTCAGTACAAACTATTGCCAAACTTACGATTTTTTTCTTTGTGCTGCAAGGAGAAGATACATGATTTTGATGAATCAATTGTGCCACTTCTACGTCGAATGTTAAATTTAAAAGAACTTGATTTAAATCTTGTAGCTGAATCTCATGAAAAATTTATTGATGGTGATACATTGCAGAAAGATATTATTTATATGCCACAATTACATAAATTCACGTTTAATATTTGCTCAACCATTAATCATCGTAATTTCTCATTAAATGAACATATTCAAAAAATGTATAAATATTTTGCTAATAATCAAATAGTAACTTGTATTGATCATTTCCAAGAAAAGGCATATAGTCAATATCACATTTATTCATATCGATGCAAATTGAAAGTTTACATTGATATAACAAATAATTTTCCAGCTGGATTATTTACCAGTGTTACTAAAGTATCGTTATATGATGAACGGCCATTTGAACATGAATTTTTTCTTCGAATTGCTGAATCATTTCCATTTATGAAAGAATTAACAATAGAGAATCGAAAAGCACTAGGTCGACTTATAAGACGAATCAACGATAATCAAATATTGTCAATTATTGAATATCCCAATCTTAATCGACTCGATCTTACCAAGACTCATGATGATTATATCGAATTATCTTTATTTGATACGAAAATGTCTTTGCCACATAATATTCATCATTGTGTCGGTTATCACTCATTGAAAAGAGTGACATACTGTTTTACAAGATATATAACAGGATATAATTGTGCTAAACTTGCTGCTCTATATTTGTCTCCAGTCGATGAAAGGGATGAATCTGTCCACTACTATTTACCTCATACATGTATACCAGAGACGAGCACAGGACAAGATTTTCTGCCCTGTCCTGCTAAAATTTCTGTCCTGGCGGGCGGCAGGACCAATTAGAAAATTTTTTCGTAATTTTTTCAATATAATTTTCAAGAAAAAACTGTCAGGATCGAACACATGATAAGATTTTCTATCTTGTCCTGTCTTGTCCTACTAACTCTTCTGTCCTGGCGGGCGGCAGGAGAGGACGAAAATCAAAACTTCTTTCTGTCCTGGCGGACGGCAGGACGCCAGGACCGCCCTGTCCTGTGCTCATCTCTGATGTATACGTTGTACTTCTGATTTTGTATTATCTAAATAAATACATCAGAAATAGATCTATTTATATGGAATGAAATGATTGAGAGGGACAAAAGAGAATCAATCAAGATAGAAATTTCAAAGAGAAATCAAATGATATATAGTTCTCCCTAAAGTTGATTTTACAACTGAGAGACGAGCTTTTATACAGTAGATCTTCACAGTTGGTTAACTATTTGAACTTTAGATGTTTCATCAATATATAGATTACCTATGATAGTGTTTTTGACATCAATTCTTTGTATCTGTCAATCAAAAGCGTACACAAAACAGAAAAGGAAGGCATGCTCGAAGATTTTCTTTCTAATGTTTTATGTAATTATATCATTTGTAATAAAACGAATACGAGAACATGTTTAAATAGTGCGAATTTTTCATACCAAAATAGAAAAATATTGATATTTTATTCGAATTTACAATAATTTTGAATGACGAAATAAAATAATGATCATTTGCAAAAGAAATGATAAACATCCATGTATTCAGATTGAAATGAAGAAAATTGAAATATTTAGATAATGGAAACGTCTGTTATCTATGCTGTTATGATATTTAGTAACATAGAAAAGTATAAAACGAGAACCAGGAGTAAATGGACACTCTACATCCGAGCATTTCTGTTTTATGTTCGAAATAGTATTACTTGTAAAAATATAGTTCTAACAATCAAAACATTGTAAAAAGTGTTATCTACATCTTAAATTTCTAATTTGAATGTTCTATCAATCCGTTCAATATTGTCAATCAATTTGGGACAGATTATGATAATGATCATATCCTTGATGAACCCAACATGATTTGATGTTCATGAATATATCTTATCATATAAAATAAAACTTCCGTTTGAGTACAGTGTTACCAGTACTATTTTACATTAAAATCAATAGACGTCATTAAATTAATTGTCTCAATCGATTCTAGAATACTTTATAGAAAAACAATTTCAAAAATTTCCCTTCAGAAACATGAATAATTTGAAAAGTACCTAATGTTCACTCAATTTTTTGTTAAAGAAATGTGCATTTTATTAATAGAGAAAACTCAACTTTTATGATCAACCGAAATATCATTTTTTTAAAATATTTGTATGACTTTTCTATGTTAAATATTGAATACAGACAGTATAATGATGTCTAAGTATAGGTTCAATACAGTTTCGTTTTTCTTTATATGCAAAACGCTTTCAATCCTTAGCACATATTATTAATACTCATCGAATTCTTATTGATTTACAGGTTGGCCGTAGAAAGGCCGAAAGGAAAAATGTCGAAAACAGAAAAGATAAAAAAAAAAGCGATGTCTCTACTAAATGAAGGTTCTCATAGTTTATTGTTCATTATTTTTGATCTGATTACTCCATTNCACCATCTCCAGTTATTTCATTTATTCAGTCGCAAAAAGGAAACCCTTTGCTTGTATCAGATAAATATATTTTCAAACTGAATAAAACAACAACAACTAGTAAATATTGAATATGTGTATTTTTCTTTATAACTCTTATTTATCTATGATCTATGCTATGATGCTATTATGATTTCAAGAATAAAACATCTTAGTGAAAATTTTCGACATTTTTCCTTTCGGTCTTTCTACGGCACACCGATTTACACATCAAAGGTAATACAATCATAGATAAAATAACATTCTGATTCATAAAGAAGAAAAAAGCTTTCGAAAATACACAAGTTTTTCACCAAAAATAAAATGCATAGGCAAAAGATGTGATGATTTGTTGCTTTTGCTTTTAGATTTCACATTATAATGAACCTATACGGTAAAAAAAAGAGAAAAAGATTTATAGTATATCAAAATTTCAAATAGTTCTCATCGTCCAACGGATAGTTATGATGATGACTCATGCTTGCAGTTGCTGGTGAATGAACTGATCTATATATAGGCTGTTGATCTAGTTCTTTTTGATCGGCGGTATTATGACGTTCATACTTAACAGTTTGTCGTCGTCGATTATCTTGTTCTTGAGAATCATCTTCATCAAGTTCACGTGGCGATCTATATAGAGGATACCGAAGAGCGTCAACTGAACGTACACGACGTGTTGGATTTAATAATTGTCGACTATTGGAACGATTATAATCTCGACGACGGCTCATACGTTCATTGCGCCGATTGCGATGACGATAGTATGGTGATGGGGATCGAACACGATTTTCAAAGTTTAACGTTGATGTAGCATTCGGAAGATTTGCTGTTAAAGATGATGACGTCGTTGGTTGTGGTGGTGGTCCAGGTATAATAATTTCTTCATCATTATAATAAACTCCACGTTTCAATGGAGCTTCAATACGTAATTCTCCATGTTCCAAATAAGAAACTACTTTTGTTATATCAACTGTATTTGGTAATGTTATTTTACGCGAGAATTTTTTTGATACACACTGTCGTGTGGGATCTGGTGATGTTGGTCTATTCGTTTTACCTTGTACAATTAAATTTCTTCCCTGAATAAAAACTTCAAGTTCATCAGTTGTATAGCCTCGACAATCAATACGATATTCAAGTTTTCGATTATTACTAGAAATTTTTCCACTAGATTTTTGATCATCCCGTATTAATTGTGGAGCATTTGTGGGCGATGTTAACATATGTTCAATATCTGGTGAGCGTAATAAACGACTAATCGCATGACTTGCATTGTTAACATTGGATGCACGAGGTGTACGAATGTGTGTACGCTTCTGACAAGGAATTTCAATAATTAAACGATTTGTATCACGTTCGATATGAGACTGTAAATGGTCAACATCAGCATTAGATGGAATTGTAAATGTTTGTATAGCAATATGATTTTTATTGTTTGTTGACCGATAGTCAGATGATGAAATTTGTCGACGATATGCAGTAATAATTAAACGACCATGTTGAGATGTATCAATAGAATAGTCATATTTTTTTAGACCAAACGGTGATTCTACTACAATGGGTATTATAGAGGTGGAAGACGATGATGAAGGTATGTCACCAGTTTTTGTCAATGTTGGTAGTGGTGATTGCCAACCAGATCCACGTATATTATTGGATCGCTGACAATGATTAATATATTCATTGTCCGAATCGGAATAGTAGCGACTCATGAATACAAAAAAGCAAAACGTATCGTTATTCTTACGGCAAAGTTAAAATCGAAAGAATCAAGAAGGACAACATATCAACCGCATACAATCAATAACTTCTGAATAAAAGAAACGACATTTCTACGCGTATTCAAAAGCACATTTGTAATATATACTAGATGTTATTAAATAAAGATTGTAGTACTTTTTATAGGATTCATCATGTTCTGGTGTATAAGAATGAATATAACCTTCTTGTTGATGCGTGAAACATGTACATAAACGTCCCCCCCCCTCCCCCCGTAGTACATCGTTCTCTTTTTAATTCTTTTACTTGAATGAATGCAAATGAGAGGAGTTCTTTCATTGAGTAATTACTTTTCAGTCGAGACTTTGCAGACAATGAAGGTCAAATAAATTGTAGGTATTCTAAAACAAGATTTCGTGTCCTTGGTTTTGTCCTTGTTGATATATTGCACGTTGATAGTATTTTCACAATAAATGCTTAGGTTCTCCTACGGAAAATCAGAAAAAGTAATTTTTGAAGTGTGACTTTAAGCTTGGCACCAGCACACAGTTGCCAATATGATAAGTATATTCTTTTACAATAGCTGCAAATCAAAAGATTAAAACTATTTACAAGAAAATCGATTCTCACAGATGTTTGTTTCTACCGAACAGTATGAAGGCAGTATCGCAAAAATGATTTTCCATGAAGTAAATACAAAATTCATTTGCAACCTATTTTAACAGTTCCATATCTCTATAATCATAAGTTGAAGAACATGAACTACTTCGTTAGGTATTCTTAGCTTATTTGAGTGTCCATAATGTATATATAATCTAGAATCAAAACGAAATATTCATTTGAAAGATTTTTCCCATAACATACTATTCAAATTTACATAAAAGCATTCACGTTTGATAATGACATTTCACTTATACATCAAGTCAGTTGCTCTTGTCTATGTTTTCATATTTTGATAAGCAACAAGTGAAATCTGTATTTACTGAATTTGACGATAAATAATATTGAAAAGAAGAAACCCAATATCTGAAGGTAGATATCCACGAATGCTATCGACAATTGAACATGAGAAATAAAATTCATTTATTTTTTATTTTTACTTTTACAGCAGGAAAACGATAGAATAATATTTCTGACAATAAAACTAGGATGATTGATTGAACAAGATGATGAGTGGCAAAAAGAAATGCTATGTTATTTATTTTATTGATCGTAGATTAATAAATATAAATATGATGTTATACAAATTCAAAGAAAAATCAAATTAAAATGCATTTTCTCTAAAGTTCAGTCATCATTACTAATCAATTGGCATCATCATCCACTTCCCCAACCACGACGCATTTTTTCTAAAAGTTAGAAATATCTATTATTTATATGTTTCAAATAATTTATTGTTTTCCTTTCGATTTGTAATTATAGTGATCACACTTCATCTATTCAAAACTCATATATAATATATTATGGAGTATTTCTCAAGGACAAGTAATGTTTCGTGTTTCTTCCTTTTTTTTCTGTGATTATTGTTTGCATATTTGTAGATAATTGCCTAGTTAACTGAGTCACTTACGTGCATACATTGCTTTATACTTTTGTCTTATTGCGTTTTAATATTTTTGTTGACTCGAAAATGACCCATTTAGATAGCATTGAGAAAAGAAAACTATCTCATTGAATTGCTTTTATTCATAGAACTTGTAAACTTTAGAAATAGTCATTTCAACTGTTACTGATGATAATCGATGAGAAGGCAGATTTGAATGGCCGCTGACTCAACGATGGTTGCACACGCAGTAGTCTTTTATCTATTGTGCAATTCGAAAGATGGACGTTCCCTAGATTATCAGCTTAGTTCTATCAGAACATTGACGACTATAATATTCTATGAATATCTATGCTCCCAAAAATAGATGATGATCGCATATCAAGATTTTAAGATCAGCCTTAAGAGTGGGTGAAACATATCTAAAACGAACAGAAACATGAAACATCAATAATGGTGTGGTCGCTTCAATCTGTATGTAATCTTTGAATAGTCAAATTGTTAGAACTTTGCGTAAAGTTAACTTCACGATTCTGAACTTGATTAACAATAATACAACGGATGAAGACTAGAGAAATTTGTTGATTGTAAAAAATATAAATTCTGCTTTTTTATAACTAAAAAGAAGTCAATATAATACATTTTTCTTATGTACCTTAACATCATTTTTATTTTATCAATATCGTCAGAACGATTCATTTTAAAAACAACAAGAATAACCTGAAAACGATATAAGACATAAATATAGTATAGGTAATCTTTGCTATTTATACAGTCAACTAGAAAGGTCATATAACGATACAAGAAAAAAAGATATTCTTCTCTATAGACGATAGAATTTATCGCCATAGAAATCAATGTATAACTTACCATCGCGAGCTCGATGCCATGGTGTCAAAAAGTATTTTGTCTGAATGTCATTTTCTTCAAATGGAATGGTCTCTTTCACAGCATCTGATGGAAAGTATTCTTCTTGCTGTTCATTTGAATATGAACGAATCCGATAAGCTGATGATGTACTTGCAAATAATATAATTAAAGCAAGCAAAGTAGATATATACGATGCATGCATATTACAATCGTAATTGACTTCGTCTTCTTTTAGGAATATATCTTAAATGAGAATCAATATGAAAGAAATATTTCACTTTTTTCTCTGGTTTTTCATCTATGCAATTGAATTATCCCTCCCACTTCTATTATATTCTTTTCTACTATTTATCAATAATCAATCCATGGTCGTGCCTTTCCATCAATCCGATTAGAACAGTTATTTGAATAGTTTCGGTTTCATTATTTTAAGGACAATCTACTGGAAATGTATTTTCTACTTACAATGGAGGTGTTTGTGTCGCAAGTTGAAAAGACCGGTTATTTTTGCATCAAAAGAAAGCTCTCACCGCCAAACTAACAAGGTTAAAATATTAACTGCTGTTGGCTAGTCTGGAGGGAGATATTCGATTTTTCAGTGAATTTTCTGTGCGGGACCCGCTTTCCCAACAAAGTCGTATTTTCGAATTTGAACCTGAAA
>OENM01000336.1:84420-99250 GCA_900239745.1 Rotaria magnacalcarata | reverse complement strand
GGCATTTTCTAGCGTGAGTACTTTTTGAGTACTCTCTTGATGAGTACATTCACTAGGATACATGCACGATCAAAAATGAGATGTATTCAAATATTTTGAGTGTTTTGAAATCGAACGGCATAAATATGACACCTAAATTTAAGTTTTAGGTCAAAAAACATCTAAAATTATTGAAATTGGATCAAGTGAATTAGTCTATGATGTTAAAAAAATTTACCACTCATTACATTTGAAAACCTATATGAAAAAATAAAAGAATGTCATGTCGCTGTCGGTCACTCTGGTCGAGATAAAACCTGGTCAGATGTTAGATGATATCTTCAAAAACAATTATATTCAAATTGATAGGTTTTTAATAGGTTAAACGACGTTACGCAGGTATTCCACAACCGGCTATTGATATATACATATATATGTGTGATGCATGTCAAACAAGAAGATCAATACCAAAACCTGCTTGTGGAAAACCAATTCTCTCAGTTGGTTTTTTAACCACATTACAGGTTGACCTAATAGACACGCATAGTGTTGAACACAATGGTTTCAAATTCATTATGCATGTAAAACACCATTTCACGAAATTTAGCTAGCTATTTGCTTTACCTTCAAAAGAGACTAATAATGTTGCTACTCATTTACGTAACATTTTTTTATACATTTGGGCCACCAAAAATATTACAGTCTGACAATGGAAAAGAGTTTCTGTAAGAGATATTTAGTAATACTATTCATCTAGTTAGGTTTTAATAGAGCAAAAATAATCTTGGAACTCAAATCAACTTGGTCAGACTTAATCATTATAAATGGACGTCCAAGACATCTGCAAAGTCAAGGTTTAGTTGAACGAGCGAATACTGTTGTACAAAAAATGTTAGGTAAATGGCAAGAAACAAATAAAACTAATGATTAGCCTAATGGTTTAGGTAGACTACTTTTTAAAAAAATAATTTTTAATTTAAAAACATTACCTGACTTTCATGAAAATTAAGGTTCAGTGATGCTAGCTAAAAATAATTGTGTATCACAAAGTACACAAAAAACACCATATGAAATGGTTTTTGGTCAATCAGTACATACTAATGATGAGTTTTGGTCAGAACTGCATAAACAATACTCAAATAATTAAGTTATAAATGAAGAAGAATTACCTGAATCTATTTGTCAAATTTTGTTTTTAAATCATGGAGGAGTAAATTTAGCATTAGTCGAGTCTATAAATAAATTCGTATTTTAGTTGACAACTAAAGATTCAAGTAATACTACTGATGATTTTCCTATACCATTACTATGATCAGATACATGTTTGACAAATACAACTGAGTATTTTTAAATTAAAAAAAAATTGAATATTACTTTTTATTAATGCATCATAGTAATACAACACAATCATCACATAAAAAAATTCGTGATGAAGCTGAAAAATGCTACATTCTCACCGCTGGTAATTTGCTAAAATTTAAGAAAACAAACTACATAGTTTAATAAATAAGAGAGCAATTGTTATAGTGTAATTGTTTTTATGATTCATACTAGATTACGCTATTGTTCTTTCTCCTTCTGACTTTGTCCATTGCCATCGGGTTCTTTTTTGTATACATTTTATAATACTATGTGACGACTTCGAATGATTCAGTAATTTGCATGTTCTTGATTTATTATGCATTTCTCCATTTTTTTACCCCTGATCTTTTATCATTTTTTTAACTTACCGTAGCTGCTCTTTCGAAAACGAATGAACGATTTCTACGTGATGACTTAAAGATCATAGTTATCATATAATGTCAGGATATTGAAAAACTATGGGAAAAAAGTCGAAATGTATGTAGCTGTTTGCATGAGACTCTTATATCTTAATTCATCTGTATTTTTATAATACCCATCAATAATGTTTAAACAAATCTGTAGCTCATATTTGCTGAGCATTTTGCATATTGGATATTTTAACTAAGATGCTCTTGAATACGAGACTTATTTTTATGGAAAATTTTTTCTTTCATATTAACATTATTTTAGCGAAATGGTTTGATCATTTAAGACATGTTTTGGAGAAAAATCAGCTCTTCAACCGACCCAACGCTATCTGAAACGTTGATGAGTCAGGATTCACCGACGATCCAGGTCGAAAACAAGTTATTGTTAAAAGGTCCACAAAATATCCAACATCATCTCATAGTGGCACTGGAAAAGCTCATACTACTGTACTTATGTGTACGTCTGCAAGTGGAGAGTAAGATCTATTATTTGAATTTCATTTATCTATTACATCTGTTGATGTAGATGTTTACCTCCATACATAATTCACAAAGGAGTTCATTTGTACGACGCTTGGTGCCGAAGAGCGGTTTCCCAGGCACAAGGTGCAACATCTCTTCTACTGGTTGGGTAGAAGAACCTATCTTTTACGATTGGCTGTCTCGTCATTTCTTGCCCAGCGTTGAATTCATCGAAAAAACCTGTTCTCTTGATTTATGATGGGCACTATACTCATATCTCAACACGTATCATCAAACTGGCAATGACTAATGGTGTACAACTGGAATATTTGCCACCTCATTCTACAACTATTTTACAACCACTCGATGTTGTTACTCGAACAAAAGTGAAAACCGCTTGGCGGAAATTGTTACACCAACATAAGTTTAAAACAAATTCAGCTCCTATTGACAAAGTGAAATTTGCATATTTAGTAAGTTTTGGGATTTTTTTTTCCAATACTATTTATTGTAATATAGATTAAAGACTTATGGCAAAATAATCTATTAAAATCTCGTTGTCAAGGAGGCTTCGCTAAAGCAGGCATCTATCCATTTGATCCTAGAGCAGTGTCAAAAGAGAAACTATTGTCACCTCCATCATCTATCGGTTTACATGACAATCAAGTATCTTTACCTATACTTCGATCTGACTCAAATGGCAATATGGTTCATCGTAATCGAAGTACAAATACAAGTCGTACAATTAATCGCTCATCATCGTGCATCAATCTATCAACTCTTTGTGTGTGACATGATAAAAAAAACTCAAACTCTTATGAATATGTTTTTAGCTCTCGACTTAACAATGACTACTCTTGAATTTTTAACTGGTAGGTTTTGGTGTCACTGCTGACAACAAGCAGTACTCTGCATGAGTGGTACATCCTCAATCTTTTTTTTTATATCAAATTCTAGTAATTCAAAAAATTCACATTCAATACCACAAACAAATGAAGCATTACTACATCGTATGACAAGTTAATATTTGATTCAAATTTATTTCACTTCTGTTTTGTTTTCTTCTAATTTGTTTTAATTAGACTTTAGTTAATCTCTGACGACAGCCTCAAGTAATTCTGCCTCTACTATTATTGATACTTCGACGAATTCCGTCAACGACATTACTTCTCATAACTCATCAACAAATACTTCAAATGCTTTAAACGCACTGACTAAAGCTATTAATAATCATATGACATCATCGCAACAAATAACAAATAAGTGAAAGCGAGTCGTGGAGAAACCATACGGCGAGAGCTTAACCAGCGTGGATGTCTTACTTAGACTGAACGAAAAGGATAACAAAAAAAATGAACAACAAAAAAAAATCAAAATCAGCCAATGAAACAAAGGTCAGTGCTGGTGTTATAACTTAGAATTCACATTATCCAGTTTGAAATCAAGATCTAGACTTTTAAACTGTTTCGTTAAACTTTCTAATGTTGTAGTAAACGAAAAAAAGAAAAAGTTCCAGATGGAAACATCAATAATCAAGTAATCGACACAAACAGCTTACATTCAAATAAAGTGGAATGGAACATTAATTCTACTCATGTATCATCTAACTCTTATACTCAAGCTCCAACCACAGTTCCATTTAACATTTCTGAATATTCAAATCGTTTAATTCATTCATATACGAACAATAACGATGTGCTGAACAATATGTCATATCAGTTATCATGTTATCGTTGCGACTCATTTATATGTCCAGGATCAATCGATTACGCATCATGTTCAAGAGTTTCCTGTTTTCAATGCATATCGAACAATTTCACTTCAAATCAAACAAACTTCACCTGTGAATGTTATTCCTTACAAGGTGCAATTACTTATACTCAACTTTGATAAACAATTTTTTTATCTAGTTTGTCTTTCAAATTTCTTCTTTTATGTCTGTTGGTGAACTGGTTCTCTTATCTTGTTTCTCTTGTGAAATATTTGTATAGATTTAAGAAGTGAAACTTACTTACAAAATAATAGTACTTGAACATTAAAAAAGAACTTTTAAAATCAATAGATGAAAATTATACAATGAATTAAATGTCGTTGAGAATAATCGAAATGGTTTCAGACGATGTGTTTTGTTGTGCTGAACATATTTACTGCCAGGATCACCTTGAAATATAGTTTGGTTTTCTGTAGATTTAATTTTTAAGATCTCCAGCAAAAATAGCTGCAATAATTTTTTTACCCCAAAGATATTCATATGATGATTGATTCGCCCCCAGTGGGTTAAAACGATTAAAAAAAATTTCGGTGCTCTCAGAAACTTATTTCGTATGAATTATTATGTTAGCCTAGATAGCTCGAATTGGTTTAAAGTTATAGAAAAATGTATGGGCTTTACGATGGTGTAACAATTTTTAAAATTGGATATATAAATCTTTCAAATACTAGGTTTTACATGATCCAACTAAAAATATATAGAATAATTGATTTACCCCAATTGCGTCAGCACAATAATTGATTTAACCCAAGTGGGGTAAATCAAATTTTCCATGGGGACTTCTAGAAAAAAGGTGTAGAGCCACCCGTGGATAATATTTTGAAAATAAAAACACATGGTTATGTAGAGAAATATTTTCTCTATATGTCTGGTAGCCAAAACTTTTTTATCCGATGTAAAATAGAAAATTTATATAAGAAACAAAGCGAGCTATCAAAAAATATCCTTGATTTACCCCGCCTGACTCTATATATATTGTTTCCTCTTTCGTTCCTTCTTCTCCATTGAACTAAATCAGTAACGTATCAATGTTTTTATCTTTCTGTCGATAAATATATCGATGAATAACACGAGGGTGAGGATCGTGATAACGAGAAAAATGTTTTTTTTCTTCTTTCCTTTTCCCTTTCGCACGCTTCCAACCTTAATAACCAATAACTTTTTTTCTCTTTTTCTACATGCATCATTCTTTTCAAGAAAACAATAAAATATGAATAAGACGATGTGGTTGCCTTACCGTCCTCTCGAACAAATCAAATTAAAAGACATTGAGGAAAAGAAAGAAAAACTAAATTTAAAACTAAATAATAAAAGAATAAGAAATAAGAAGTCTTTAGCTTTTTTCTTTCAAGGAAATAAAACTGGTTAATATGTGCTGGGTACTAAAACAGGATAGAAAAACAAAAAAATCTTATCATGAATCTGGAATTTAGATCTGGATTTGCCCTTTCGGAGGGGATCCTAGCCTCGAGTCGAGCTAAAAAGGTATCTATTCGATAGAGCTCGATGAGTTCTATCTGTTGATATGATTTTCAAGTTTTGGTCCGGTGTGTGAGCATCTACATCTAGCTTTTCCGAAAAAAAGACTGGTTTTCAGCTTTAATTAGCTTTTTTGGTGAGGATCCCAAGGTATAAATCAGCTAAAAAGGTACCCATTGGATAGATCTCATCGTGTCCTATCGACTGGTATCATTTTCACGTATGGTCCCTCGAATTAGCGAATCCCTACATGTGTTACGAAAAGACTACAACTTTTTCGCCTTTCTTTTTGCAGTATTTCAAGTTTTTCTTCAGGTAGGAAAGGTGCCGAAGAAAAAATAAACAGTGTATTCGATAGAGCTCGTCGAATGCTATCTTAGTCCCACATATTAACGAATCCCTACACGAAATACTCGAATCCAGCTCCAAGATATCCTACTTGTACAGTTTCACGCTATACACGGGAAAACAGAGTGTATGCATACATCCTAGTGGCGTAACCAGAAAAAAATGTTAGGGGGGGGGCTCAGCCATTGAACGAAACGATCGTAGGGGGGGCTAAATATTCTTTTTCACAGGATTTTATGTTTCGTAGGGGGGGGGGGCAAAGNCCCCCCCCCCCCCCCCCCCCCTGGTTACGCCACTAATACATCCTATGTTATATTTCTATTATGAACGTTGGTCTACTAGTTTCATAGCTATTTAGGATCAATTTCTTTGTTACTCTTGTCTTCTTAGTTTGAAAATTTTATCTTCCATTCTGATGGAAGCTTTTCGAGGAAAAAACAGCAAAATATATCATATTCATATTTTTTCCCATATTCATCTTATTATTATAAAAAATGTTTTGCTTTTATACTTTGTTATTTATAGATCAAAACCACTTCTTCACTGCCATCTCATTTCACATACTCGTTCAATTCCATGATGCCGATCCGATTGCTGAGTCATATTTATACCAAGGATTTCTTTCACTATCGCGACGCAACGTTCCCATCGAAAAATTCTTTCAAGTACAATCTAATTTCAATCGATTCTTTGATCTTGGATAAGTTGCACGTGAAAACATATAATCAGTATTTTTTAATGAGAAAGTGAACCTTGGAAAAGAAGATCAACGGTACCCTAACCAAGCAGAACACAAATGCACACTGTTTTGGCATGCTGAAGAAAACCGTAGCATGTAGACTATACACTCTTAATCTCTTTTCAACACTTTAACTTTCTTCTACCTTCATGCTTGAAAGTTTAGCAACTGAATGTGTTCACGATTGTAGACATTTTGAACATTTACTTAGCAGCTGCTCTACCATGAATATGGACGTATATTTTAATTGAGATTTTTTCCCAAGAAAATTCTATTTCTTTGTTTTCAAGTTCTTCTCAAAATGTTACAAAACTGCATGAGAATGAGAGCGCATGACGACATCGTAGGAAGACGGCTCTATTCAGAAAATCTCATCTACAATGTGCATGTGCATTCATAGCCGAACGTCGACTAAAATAGTACAATAGAAATCAAATAAAGATCACGTCAGATAGGAAATCGTGAAAGCGTTGAGTACAAACAATGAATTTGAATATATTATCATGTCGATTAGAAACTCACTGTTTCTGAAGAAACGAAACAAAGCAAAGAGAAAGAGATCTGGCCATCGGAAACAGTATTTATCTTCTTTACATTTTGTTCTACAGAAATAAAATGAATGGATACATGCTATTCTGAAGCAATATAATTGATCGCTATATTGTTTTTGAGATTCTCATTTAAAACATTGCGTGCAATGAAGTTGTTTTTGTAAGATCGATGAACATTCGATTGGTGAATCTCTTGACAATAAATGAATGTCAGTTGAACAAATTTTAACGTTTAACTACTTACTAATACACACACTTTCATTATTTTTTTGCTTAAAGAGAATCATAAGATTTATATCCTTCACAAGAATTTGAATATATATGGAATTCAGAAATTTCTCATTCTTAAAAAGCATATAATGTCGATCTAAAAAGTATTCTAATAGAAATGTCTGTAGATTTTTCATAAAAAACATTTCTCACATTGTTGCTTCCAATAACTTTATACATGTCTTCTTATTGATTTAGAACTTGTTGAAACGATTGAGAGTGACAATTTCACAGTATCATCGATTTACAAATGGCTCGTCATTTGTTAGTGGTGAAACTCTCCATCACCTGCTTTCATCGAATCCTTCATCTTTATCAACAGCAAATTCATTCGTGATATTTATGAGCGACTGCTCCAAGAGAAATTGAATATTATCGACGAAAAATAGAATGTCATCAAGGAGAAGTCACATAATTGTGAACTTGCTGAGGAATTGTATATATCGGTGGTCAATCAGAATCAAGAGGCTAAATTCGAGCTCATGTATTATGAAGACGTGCTACATAGTCGTAGATTGCTTGAAGAATTTCATGGTTATCTACGTGGCTTTTTACAGGCAAAAACTATGACGCCTATGCCTACTCAAAAAATGTACAGAAAAATGATCGGTCTCGCGTTGAATCCAACACTTATGACTACACCAATTCTAACACCAATGGTGTATGAAATGTTTAAATGTTTTGGCATCAATTACGAGAATTCATCCGATATTGAAAAAATGAAGATATCAGATATACTTGCTCAAGAACTTGACAGTCTATATGAGTGTTTATCGGAATCTGTGCATTCGATGAAATTTCCTCGACATAGTCGAGATTTCATGATCTACTCGTAAGTGATCATTTTTTCAAAACGATAGATATTTCATTCTTCTTTGTTTAGCGATAATTTAAAGGAGAAACAAGTATGCTTAATCAAATGCATTTGCTCGACATTATCTCCGCCTTGATCGAAATGAAATTCGTGCATCAAATATCGAAATAGTTCAGATGGTCATGTATGCGAAGACTAGGCTCTACCCTATTAGATCTTTTAGTTTCAATTGTCACTCGTTGATTATTTTTTCAAAGGCAATTATTATGGTATAAATACAAAATATCGGGTGTCCCAGAATAAACGGACCTCTCAGTATTTCACTGACATCTCCACTAAAATTCATCGTTTCCGGGGCAAATGTTTTTTTTTAAGACGCGTCTGAATATCCTCTACAAAGATCTGCGATCGGTTTCTCATTCGAAAGCTCTCTGTATTTCTAATAAGATGAAAAGTAAAGATGTGCAAAACATTGTTTTTCGTAAATATCAAGACAGTGATACTCCATCCAAAATCTTCCGAGATTTGAACGGCTGTTTGGGGTTAACTACCATCAAACGATGGTGCAAAATGATTCGTGACAACGGTACTATCGAATTGTCACCACCATCTGGTAGACCACGTTTATCTCGCACCAGTAAGGTTATTCAAAAGGTCAAACATAAACTCACGCAAAACAAAGTGTCAGTTCGAGGTTTGGCGAATGAAATTGGAGTTTCCACATCAAGTGTGCATCGAATATTGAAGGAAGATCGCCAGCTTCACGCCGACAAAACCGTAATCGAACCAAAACTCACTGGAGAACAAAAAAACAAACGGAAACAATTCGCCAATTGAATCTTCAATCATTTTCGAAAGGAAGACACCATGCGATTTCTGTTCTCAGATGAGAAAATGTTCGATGCCGACGGCATTTACAATGCCCAAAATCAACGGAGAGGGGCTGCAAGTCGAACGGAAGCAAATGAGTGAGGTGGTATCAAAATGAAATAGAAATTTCCTCAAAAAGTCATGGCCTGGCTGGGTGTTTGCTCCAAAGGAGTTAGACCTTTGGTCATTCTCGACCGAGGAACGGTAGACCATGCTGAATATATTGACAATGTTTTACCAGTAGCCCTAGAGCATGGAAATAAAACGCTTGGAAGAAACTGGATATTTATTTCAGCAGGATGGTGCGAAACCTCATGTTCATCACCTAACACAAAATTTGTGTCTGGATCACTTTCCATCGTTCATAGATAAAAATCATTGGTCACCGAATAGTCTGGATTTAAATCCACTAGACTATTGCATCTGGGATGAACTTGCACAGTCTATCGACTGGAATAACGTGGCGCCGAAAGAAACTCTCATAAAAGAACTGAAACGAGCAGTTAAACAAATTCGACAAGATGTTGTGTTACAATCTTGTTCATCTTGGAGTTCTCGCTTACATCGTGCTTTGGAAGCCGGTGGATGTTTTTTGAAAAAATTAATTACTCGCTATGTGTAGAGATGTTAAGACGAATCTTTAAAAAAAGAACATTTGCCCCGGAAAAGATGAATTTTAGTAGAGATGTCAGTGAAATACTGAGAGGTCCGTTTATTCTGGGACACCCGATACCATATTTTTTTCCTCTCTCGTTTACCATTATTTCATGAAAATGGCTGGTGAAAGTGTTTTGTTAGTTGATCTCGCTTTGAAATCGCGTGTATGAAAAAACGATGTCGTTTTAGTGACGTGTTTTCCGTTGACTGTTTCTTTCAATATTATTCATTGTTGTTGTATTTCGAACATTAGACTATTGAGCGTGAGCATTTGATGTCAGAGCCTTCTTTTTTTTCTAGACGTCTACACATTTTATCAGCGTTTTGAAAACTTCCAAGTTATTCGGTCTCAGTATTTCGTCGATATGCCTTTTTGTTTCACTACTGATAGCTGACTTTTTCAAAAGGATTCCACGTTAAATTGTCGACGAAAATTAATTTGCATTGTTCAATGTAAGTTGTATTAATTACAATATGATTAGAAAACCGTTTTTTGTTCTTCTTTCAGTCATTAATATCATCTGAAGAAGAAGAAGAACCAATCGAACAATTTTGGCATGGATTTCCATTAGCTATTGATGATGAATTTAAAAGTATTGCCTCGTTGATTTAGTGATAAAGATGATTCATTTTTATGTATTACTTGTTAATAAAAATAGCTTGAGTATTGCTCGAGTGATGAATGAATTACAAGAAGCAAATATTTAAAGTCATTATGCATGTGTAAGACCACGAATTAAAACGTATACGTATGTTTATTACTTGTAATGTCTTCATAGAATTTCTTGTTTTTCTTTTTTATTCGATCAGTCTCGCTGTTTGTGGTTATGCTGATGATGGTGAATGGTATCGTGTATGGATTAAATCAATTTGTTGAAACGCCAACAAGTAATTTCATATTTTTTTCATATTGATAATGAAAGTACAGTGATGTTTACCGATAGATATGTGTCGAGAATCGGTTCGTAAACTACCACGCTTTGGTACACGTGTTTGCTTTAGCAAATGAAACAATGAGAATGATTGAAAATAGATAAATGAAATTATATACCGATAAAAATGTTCAGAAACATTAAAAGAGTCCCATGGAATAGAAGTAAAAATTGATTATACAATTCTTCTTCGAGAAGAACAAATGATATCATTCCCTTGTGATTCAAACCGAAAAACAAACCGGCGGTATACCGACGATTCACCGTTTGGTATAACGTGCGTTCTACCTCCGGTTTTTCATGAAACTGATGCATCCTTTTGTATAGTATAGAAACGATTGAATATTTTTTAAGTCTTTTTAAACCTGCCGAATCCTGTTGAATCCGGTGCACTTTGATAATGTCGATGTGCCTGAGCCGCCTGTACTAGCCACAGATCTAAAATCAGTCCCATTTACGAGATAAATATTTTATTAATAATGTCGCTGTAAAAATAATAATTCGCAAAATATATTCTAAAATTGTTTTGTTTTCGAGTAGTTCCAATTCTTTTTCCGAAATAAATCGGGCTATGGCAGAAAATGGTTTCTGGAAGCCTCTTTAGCAGGGTTCGAAGCTTATAAGCGCTGCCGCCGGTAAACTGCCGGTACACCGTCGGCTATAATGAGTACCGCGGTATATCGGCGGTAGTGACAAAAACTGTGCGACATGGGTAAAGAAAGTAAATAAGACAATTGAATTTCACATTTTATTCTCAAAAACAATAAACTAAAAATTTTTTAAAAATTACTGTTCTTTTTATTATTTTTTAAATTCAAAAAAAGAAACTATAAATGCCGGTAACAGCAAAAATGAATAAAAAAATACAAAATTAAATTTTCATTTCATGTCAATTTGCGCAAGCAAATCACTGGGTATTTATATTCGAAAGTTGTTTTTTTTCTGTTAAACTTTTACATTGGAAATAGAAAGCCAGTGGTAGCCATTTTTTGAAGTACTGAAATTAAATATTCATTTGCATGTGCATAGTTCGTTGGTTCTGGTCCGTGATCAGCACATTGAGCACTAATCTTAATAAATCGTTGTAATGTCGTGTACGCTTGTTCATCCGACCAGAAACCAAAATCTTTCATTAATGATGATACACATGAATTCGTTGTATTTGTTGCTGTTGAAAGTGCTAATGGTGAACATTCATTTATAATAAAATATGTTAAAATATGTTGCCAGACCGACTCCAAAAGTGTTGGTTTCGAATCAGTTATGGACGAACTTTTTGTTGACAATGAATTATGAACATAATGACGAAGAATTTCAATTATTAGATAATCAATTAAAGATATTTGACGTTTAAGAACAAGACGTTTGGCTGCTATGGTCGGTCGGAGAGAAACTGTAATTGTATTTGGTGTCTCCGGTGAATGGATATTATGAAAATGTAAAGGTACATTTGTATCAATGAAATATTGAACTGCATGTTGTAAAGCTTGACCAATTATACGATATGGTTGAATCTCAAGCATTTGTGCGACATATGCAGGAGAAACTACAAAGAAAAAAGTGGAATTCTTTTTTTAATATCTACTGTTGGAGATTATATTTAAAAGATTAGATAAAACTTAAATTCTGATTCACTTCATCATCTACAATCTCAAGTCTGGAAGTCATCTGATCTCATTCTTTGATTATTCAGTTATCCGTTTAAGAAGAACTCGATGAACAACTAAAGCATTCGATAATATTGATTCCACTAACAACTATGTCTTATTGTTTAACTTACATAATTTTGTTTGTTTTTTTATATTTAATTTTCGTGTTTCGATTAGCAGTGGTGCAAATAACCATGGTAAACTTAAAATTCGTCTTGCATGGCTTACATCTGTATAACAGAATATATACAAAGCACTTGCTTTAGCCATTTTTCTATCAGCACATTGTGTACAAGTTCGATAACAACGATG
Source organism: Rotaria magnacalcarata (assembly GCA_900239745.1). Taxonomy (NCBI): domain Eukaryota; kingdom Metazoa; phylum Rotifera; class Eurotatoria; order Philodinida; family Philodinidae; genus Rotaria; species Rotaria magnacalcarata. Next base: position 86,645 of record OENM01000336.1, on the reverse strand, counting down.
TAAATTTGATTTATCACAGGTACTCACATCTTCATAGAATAGTCGACGTATACGATGCATTAATTGTTTAAATTCAACTTGTGCTGAATCGGCAACAAGACACGTTGATTCAGTTTGTTGTTTCGTTAAGGGAGCTCTATATTTTGATGATGTTGAATCATATCGGCAAAGTAAATCCACATCAGATGAATAACGATAAACGTACATTATATCCATTATAGCTTCACGATATATACGAGCTAATTCTTGAACTGATGATGTATGTTCAGTATGTAAATCATGAATAAGCAATTGATCTATAGGAGATGCATATACAGTTGTTGGTGGTGTTTGAACTGCTATCCAGTTCGGTTCAAAACGAAGACATGAACGGTATAATTGACCTAAAATAATTTGATGAAAAATATTTTATTTTGTTATCGAATCGCTGTAAAAATGTAGCACTACTACTCGTATTAGAATACGATTGATATTCATGTCTTTCAATTTCAATTGATTCAATAATTTATTGAGGATGTGAGCTGCGATGAGTACCCTCTTGGACATTTTTACATGCCTCATCTTAGTTTGCCTACTGATACAACGAGTCGGAAAAATAAAACTGATTCTACTGCAATCGACTTAACATAGCTAAGCACTGTTCCATAGAACTCATATTATCGAACGTTGGATATTATATCTTTAAAGATTTCTTTGAAAAAACTCCGAGCACCTTGGCTTCTAACACCGATAGTATTGAAATTATTTCTTAACATAAATATTCATATCAAAGTTTGTATTTACAATCTTACCAAGTACATGTTTCGACGGATATGATTTATAATATAGTTTATCAAAATAATCAGGTCGTTCATTTCCTAATTCCGCTTGTAATTCCATAATTTGTTTTGGTGCTAATGGATGTTGTCCTGTTTTGGGTGCATCTAGTTCTTCAGCTATATATCCTGCGATAGCTAACGTTTTTGGATGTGCAACACCATAAAGATCCATATTAGCTAGATGAAGTGAGCACAATTTACCGACACATGATTGCTCGCTTATGTCTAATACAGTTGATTGAATATCCAAACGATTGATAGGACGATCAGTAATACGTTTCATTGGGATATGTGAATCATAGTCATACGGAATGTCATTGGGTGTCTGAGGAATGAATGCTGGATGCCATATAACAGCATATTCATCACCTAAACAAGTCAATAAAACGTTCGATTATCGACCGTAATATGTTTTCAATTACCATCAAGATCAGAACCGGAGATTTCATTCGGATGAGGTCGTTGTCCACGTTGTGGGAAAACAATGACATCTTTTAAATGTCTTAACTCAGGTACATCGACAGCCCTAAAAACTCGCACGTCACCTGGATGATGACATGGATTTTTTGTTACGACGACTTGTTGTTCAAGTATAGTTGCTTTTTCTGGTTCACTATTATTACTCATATAATCATCAGTTAATTCTGTGTATTGAATAAAAACTAAAATATAAAAATTGAAATGTTTATTCGTTTGTTTTGTCTTTATTAATGAAATACCTTGTCCGTATTCTAGAACTCCATATTCATCAACAATGCCAATCATATTTCTCGCCAAATTCTTCGGTAATTTTAAACGTGTACGTTCTCGCATTTGTGCTAATTCAAATTTACCGATTGTAATTAATAACTGGCAAAAAAATGGTTCTTGAATTAAATTTAGTTGTGCATCGTGGATGAGTGCACGTAATGGAAATAAATTTCGGCTTAATTTTTCATTTAATAATTCGTATGCACGTGGAGGATAAACAAGTGATTCGGATAGCATATGTTGATGTTCGTTTTGAAGTAAGATAAATGTACGATCGTCAATTGAACGATGAGAAAGTAAAACGATTATTTGTCGATTCAAATAGAGTGGTCCTTAATGATTAAAATGACAAAATGAATTATATAAAACAAAGACAAGACAGTAGTAAAACTTACGAGGTTTAGATATTCGGCATAATTCAAGAATATCATGTGAACAATTAAATTTTCTCATCGACTTACGAATCCGTAACTGATGAGAAGCAGTGTCTAAATCTGGATTGACAGATATTACACCTTTACATCCACCATAACGAATTTGAATGGCTGAAAATTGTCGATGTGGATTGATCTAGTAAACAAAAGTAGATAGAAATTCATCTGAAGATATTGCTCTATGACTATTCGTCGTTTGCTATGGTTAAATCAGCCCCCCCCC
>OENM01000336.1:56071-82223 GCA_900239745.1 Rotaria magnacalcarata | reverse complement strand
TCGTTATAATCAAGGTTGACAAAAAAATGTATTCAATGTGTTTCCAATTTATCATCATAGTAATAAAACACTGTGTTTGAGACCAGACACTTAACTTTATCTAAGAAGTATTAAAACACAAAGATGTAAATTTGTGGATATGAATTTCTTTTTTTTTGAAGATGTTTTATCGCATACTCGAACACGATTAAGTTGTAGCTCCTATGAAAAGGTTATTACTTAACCATCGTTTACCTCGATTGCAAAGCTCTGGAAATATCAGAAAGTAACATCTATTTTTGCCTTCTACAGTACAACTTGAGTGAAAATGGTAACATTCAGTGCATAGGCAAGGGAAAGTGAAAAGAAAAACTTCTAGATAACAAACTTGAGTGTTTCCATAAAGAACAAATTTCATTTTGAAAATGAAAGCCTAAAAATAACGGTTTTTTTCTTGTATTTCAATTTACCTGGTAAAATTCATCATCATCCTCAATACGATTCATTTCTTGAATAAAATTGTTAGTTAATCTTTGTTGAAAACGAAAACCAATTGATAGTAACATTTGCCAACAATATAGTTTAATAAATGACATTGAATAACTATTCATAAATGATGACATTGTGGACGAAACTTCTTTGACTGATGGTATACTTTGAATAATTCCGATACAATCATGGATATGGTTACGAAGAAAAAATTCTTGAAATTTTTGATAACAATAATGCAAAGCTTGCTTTGAATTTCCCATATGATTTTCTTCATCAATATTATCATTTGATAATGAAATAACAAGACGAATTGTCGAATAAAATGTTTGAGACTCACGTGGTGCCATACGTATGAATGAAGCTGACGAGTTAGTGTTTCTTTGTAATGAAGAATCCTGTTCTAGATTTATATTCTTGTCGTCATGTAAACTTTTATAGTCCACTAGATTTCCATTCATGTTAATAAAAAGAGTTATTCTATTTTGTTCGGTCATTATAACAACACATTTATCTATCATTTCAGCTTTCAGTGTTTTTCTTAATCTATTGTCTTTACAACCGTAATCAATATCAATTCTATCGTGGTAAAAAACTAAACGCCATCCATCCTTTATTTCTGTTTCTACATCATAAATATATTTATCTAGTTGAACAAGTGCACCTGCTGTGTATCCTATTTGAAATGTGTTATTCGTATAGAATTTTCCTAACTTAAGATTCTTTTTGATAACCTCGGGCGATAACGATGATGATAGAAGTTGTTGTTGACATTTTTTATAAGAAATCCAAAACGGAGGGAAGAGAGACAAATAATTTTGTAATAGTTTTAATTTTGTCGTATAATCATCAATAATTGTTTCATCCTGATCCGATTGAAATGGGATTGTAAAGGATCGAAGGCCACCGAAGTGCCAATAATGATGATCGTAGTTAGGGAGTAATTCATGTGAAAGCTGTTTGCAGAGCCATTTAAAATTGAAAGACGACGATGATAGATCAGCAATTATACTCAATTGGGAAGGTGAGAGAGAAGATACTTCATGAGACATCTAGAAGTATAAGAAATTTTATTAATAAAAATAAATAAAAGATTTCATCGTCTTTCTCTAGTTGTCGCTTTTTTGGAGTATAAAAAAAGATCTTTTTATGATTATCGATCGTTGTACTTAGCGCAGTAAATTCATTTTGTTTTATATCTTAACGCCACACTAACACTTGTATTATAATCGAGGAATAATACCTTAAGAACTATAGTAAAAGTTGCCTTTGTTACATTGTTTAAATCAATAGACGAGTCAATCCTTAATACTATTATGAGTAAGCGATGATTTTCTCATTCATGTCTAAAAGAATACCTGATTTTTTCTTGAAAAATTTGTTCATATTAATCAAATATTTTGATTGCTATCTTTTGATTCGAGCTATATATAATACTAATAGTACAATTTGTTCAAAGAAGAAAGCATTATCTGAATGACGTCAGAGAGAGTATTCTTATCGATCGTTGTATCGACTACTAAAAAAATACAACTATGATATTAGTCATTGTCAGAAATAATCATAGACAAAACATAACCAACGCAAAAAAATACATTCCTATTAGTATCTTTTAAAAATATGAACTAGCAATTTTCTTTCTATTTTATAATTCAAATCTCTAATATGAATTTCGAATTATTCTAAGACATGCATTCGGCAGTTATTTCTTAATAACATTTTTTGCACTAACAATAAATGATCTATAAGAACTATTCTTTGTTAATTTTTTTCTTTATGAAAGAAATATAATTTTCTCTACTAAAGCTTCACTTTCTGTTGATTATTAAGACAAAAAGAAATGGATCAATGAGAGAGTAAAAGTGAAATAAAAAAAAAAGAATGAAGAAAAAACAAAACGCACGCCTTTTGGTTACCTAGTTTCATATCTTGCTGCCTACTGATGTATACAATAACCGACTATATTCCGTACCACTCATGCTAACTCCAGTTCTGTGTAGTCGAACTGCTGTGCACTCAATTCGAATATATGATGCAAGAAAGCAAACCTTTAGTAACGGGTTAAGGATCAGTCTATAGTTCATAGTATCGAGATTTGGAGATCTAACCATCAGATTCTTAAAAACTAGATAAAATGATTTTATTCTTGCTCCTAGTACTTATTTAACGTTTGACCGTTTCGAAGAGATTTCGAAAGTAACATCTGACATCAAAATTTTGAAATTCTTAGATTGATACCGAAACGTTAAATCTATTTCGATTAAATTTTCACTATTGAACTGTTGTTATCAAATGTATGATCTGTTTTTGTATCTGATTTACAGTTGCAAAATTTATACTTATCATAGAAATTTACTTTCAAACTCTCACCTATCTTCATTGCACGTATCTCTTAAAGAAACTATGTTGTCAAAATAAGAAAACTACAATTTAGAATTTTCATTTTCATGCAATCAAAATAAAAGCGAATCTTGCTCTTACTTCACTTATGGACTTTGCACTACAAAAGTGACAGAGCAGTTGATAAAACATCATATTGCATGCACGCTACGTATATTTAACCCAACGATAAACATGTCACTAAGCAGATACGAGTCTGTGTGAGAATACGTGTAACACAAACATTTACTATCATGTTAATTGATAGGATTGAGAACGAGTAAAACATGAATGTTTCTTCATGTTACATTATAAGATTGGAATTGATTCTTCCGAATGTAAAAAGAAAATGACTTGGCATTCTCTTAAGAATAGTGCTGCAGAAGAAGTGAGTAATACGCATAGAAATGTTTTTTTCAAAATGTCTAGAGTTTATTTGTTCTTATGTACTGCAACTAACAATGTATTTACTATGCGTATGTCTGACGTCAAAGAGAAAAAGAAATTCAGACAGGTATCCCAAAAGTTAATTCTTTTACTGTTAGAAACACACTAGAAACCACGAAAATGAGATTGAGAAAGACAGTTGTTTGTTTTTCTTCTATAAAGTAAACAAGAATTTTAACTTCACATTGAAGTAAAAGAAGATGTTTCGACAATTGAATTTTATTACACGAAGCTTTTGCGAGATGCAAGTCTCTTTATTTATTTTAACCACTTATTTTTCTTGGACATATACTATATTTAGAAGAAAAAGTAACATAATAGATAAAAAATAATCAACTATATCGTCTATGTAGTCTTTTTACCACATTGGTTACCTTCGATTGATAGACATGCGTTTAGAATCACAAAAATAAAAACAGAGGCCAAAGGATGGCATTGTAAATTTGATGCCGTATGTGACTCACACTCGATTTGATTTATATACTGCTACGTATTTTATACAGAAACAACCTATAAACACACACGAATGAGATATGACTCACAGGCTTTTAGTGAGTACATTAATGAGAAAAACCAAAACGAAATAAAGAAAAATTTACTTACGTCACTATACTTGAAAATTTTGAGAGCATAAAAAATAAAGAAGAAGAATACAAGCTTATAGATATATATATATATATATATATATAGGTGTGTGTGTACTAAATGAAATCTGTAGTGTGCAGATAGGTTTTTAAAGATTGCGAAGGACAAAGGAAGAGCGAGAAAAGGTAAAAACAGTTGCATGTCGTCAAGTAGGCAAGCAAGCAACTAATACCGAATCGCACAGATCGTAGGACGAGAGGGCGACACAAGCCAAATCAAATTTCTAATAACGAAAAAAATAGTCATCGGGTTAAACTTTTCTCAACATTAATTATTCATAATAGTAAAGGCAATCTTTATCGAGTTCACATATTCTTTTACAAAATAAATATTCATTCAATTTTCTATGTAATAAATAGACACGATGAAATCCTAAACTTCTAACAGCACAAGCAAAGTTTGCCTACCAAGAATCTATTTATTTTCGATTATACTTAGCAAGTTGTAGTTTGCCATGTACAAGTCAAATAAATTTGTGGTCTTATTTTTATGGGACAATATGAGACAAAAATAAATCAACAATATAACATAAGAAACGAATTGGATTTTGTTTTACTGTGCTATTAAATGGTCTCACAGAACACAAAAATATTATAATCTTCATGAGACACTTCATCGTTTGACTGTCGTCTTCATTTGATATAAACTACTGTTGTACCAATATTGATAATGCCAATTATAGACGCTTATTTCTAAAATTTTATTTCCGATTGATCTAGGAGTTGGCTAAAATAAAAACAAATGCTTTTATGCTAAAAATGATAAAGTTACATAAACTAATAAGTAAATATATTTGAAAAGCTCCCTATTCATAAATAATCCTAGGAAGAAGGCAGTTTGCGATATATTTTAATTGTCTCAGAGCAATTCGTTTCAAAGTGAAACCGTGAAATCTTTATTCGCATCCAACTTATAATGTATTCGGAAGAGATGAAAGTTGATTTATTGTAAGAGTCATTTTAAGCAAAGATGAATCTATAGAACCGTCGTTTAACTTCGAATTATACTTGCTTCTTTAATTAACTGTTAATGAAAATTAACCAGCTAGTAAAAGACATATTTACATTGAAATCTTAACATGAGTTTATCATTTACATAATTACTTCAAAGTATGTCATTGGAGTTCGTTGCATTTCTTTTTTGTTGGTTTCATTCTGGTTTATTTTTTATTTTTTGATACTAGATTAAAGAGACAGTGTGACTCAAACAAAAAGCAGAAGGAAGAAATATTTTTATTCTTTCATGTCATTTGTAATCGGTGGAATTTCTTGTAGCTGATAATTATCCATAAGATATCCATTTGCTTGACGAGGTATTTCTTCGTCGATTATCGCCCGTAATTGACCTAGGAGTGCACTGACATGTGCTTCGTGTCTTAAATGAGATGCTTTTTGTTCGAAAAGTTCATCGACAGTATGCAATGCTTTTGTTCGCCAAGCATTGAGTGACTCTTGATCGTGTATTTGATTGTGTTCAGCAGCTAAACATGAAAGAGATGCTGCACCTAATGATAATGGAATCGTTTGTAACGATGTAGTTCTTGGTACCTTTGAATTACTCATATGAGTGATTATCAATGATGGATTCTGTAAAAGCAAAATAGATAGATTTTATTAAGAGTTATGATTTGAAGATACCTTATGCTTTGAAACTTGTGATGTTTTGTTACCCATTGAAAATGAAGAATAAATGGATATGGATGGAATAAAAGAGAATGCGAATGCATATAAGACGTGAGATAAAGACGTGAGCTTGATACGAGAAATAATTGAAATAACAATCGAAAAAAACATTCCTATCATATACATATGTATATACATTGAAAGGAATCTCTGTGTTCTTGATTTGTTACGAAAAGAGAAATATTTTATAAAGATAAATAATAAAAAATCTTTTGAAAAGTATTTGTTGGTCGATAAGAAAGCGAAATGTGAAAAAAAATTAATTATAATACAGCTAATATGGAATGAAATTGTTAGTTATTGTTGGGATTTTTATACCTCAATTGCCGATCGCATTTTTAAATAGATTATTTGCTACATATCATCTCCCCATGATTGAAAAAAATCTTTTAAATTTTCGCATCGGTGTTTACAGAAATCTAAAAGTTGACTGCAAGATTAACACTCCTTGTTCTTATTTGTAGATGATATTGGATGCTAATATAAATCTTATTTTGATCATATATGTACAAAATAAAATATGAATAATTGGTATCACTATTGCTACTAAGTCATTCTTTGCTGCCACAGACGAGATTGTCTGTAAGTGTAATCAGAGAAGATTTACGCTTAAGAAAAATGATCCATATAATAAGTGTCAGGATGGAGAAATAATCTGTTTCTCTGTCAAGTCTCTACAAGAATAAAACAGACTACTCGTGCTTAGTACTAGTAAACACTAGAATAGATGTAGCACCATAAAGTTTTGATTTTTTAGCAGGAACCTAATAAGACGCTTCTTTTTTAAATTTGTTCATATTTTATTTCTTTTAGAAAAAAACAATGTGTGAAATATGTCAGATAGTGATTTAAATGCAGACATATGAGAAATATTTCATTATTCAGATCGATATAACTTCACTAAAAACTAGTCTATTACACGCATGCAAACAATTCATAAAAATTATTTTTCATTTTCATCTATTGTTGTTGTTTATATGCAGCCCATGATTTATAATATGTTTCAATTTCTTGTATATAACCGACATGCTTTGGTCGCCAACCTAATTGTTCTATAGCCTTCGATGGATTAATGATTGAATCTGTATCCCAACGAGGAGGTGTTTCATCACTGCTTGATGCTTCTTTATATTCTATTTGTTGTCCACTAGCACGAGCCATATTTGATCTTACTTCTTCATATGTTGGATTATCGTTAGGTGCTGCTAAATTCCACATTTGTCCAGATACAAGTGAACGTGATGCTCGTGCGACGAGAACATACCCTTCAGCTAAATCATCAATATGTATCCAACTCCATCGTTTATCACGCCGTCCATGAATAACAGCGGGCTTTTCTGAATAGAAAAGATCAGCAACAAAACCACCATGACTACCATAAACAAAGCCTGGCCGAATAACAGTCGTATGAACAATATTTGATGATGTAGCAAGAACAAGATTTTCATATTCTTCACGAGCTTTCATTTCCATTGTTTGAGGATTTGGTTTAATTGTTTCGTCGAGTGGACGTAATCCATTCACTGATGTGTCACCATCTATTTGATAGAAGAGCAGAAATTAGTTTTAAATTCGAAAATCAAATCAAATCTAACTGACATGTCATAATGCCTGATGTAAAAATAAAAAGTGGAGCATAATGTGCTAATTTTCCATTTTGCGTTCGTTGTTTACCAGCTGAAACTACTGCTTGAAGTATTTTTTCAGATAAGGATTTTGTAAAACCAACAGCATCAACAATAATAGAGCACTTCACAAGCTGATCAGCAATAGTATCGACTTTTTCAAATGATTCAATAACAATCGGTTCAATTTCATTTTTAACAAGTAATGCAGAATGCAGACTACTACGAATGGCACCATAGGCATGAAAACCAGCACGACGAAGGCCTAGAGCTATACCATAACCAATGTAACCATTAGCACCAAAGACAAGGGCATTGGATGACATTTTTCAATTGGATGCAAAAAAAATTATCTTCAAATCAAATCTATTAATAAACGAAAAAAACAAAAATTTAACAACGTGGCGTTCAATTATGCAAGCATATATAATATAAGTGAAATACATTTGTCATTTTTGCCTGTATAGTTCGTTGTTTCGTTCTGAGTCATCGATCTATGTTTGCAAGCAAAGGAAAAGAAAAGAAAACACGCATTGACATTGTGGCACTTTATTGTGTCTACCCAGGTTGATCAAAACGGACTCGTTTACGGTCTGTTTATCGACGGTAAACGATGTCAAAACGGTATATTTACGGCAGTAAATAGGCCGTATTTGCCCGTAATAACCTGGCACAGTAATATGGCACAGTAAACGGGACTGAATTTTCACGGTTTACGGCTGTTGGTGCTCCGTACTCTCATGATCATACGGTCCGTATTACTGCGCCAGATATTACGGCAAACTTTCGCCTGTAAAATAGTCGTAAAGTAACCGTGAACGACCGTATACGGACCGTACTGCTCGACCTGGGTAGCTGATGATTCAGGACAGAATTGTACTATAATTATCTTTTCATATAGTCATAGAACTATGTACGAAGAAAAACATACTCTATATTGATAGAAGTATACTTATAGTAATTATTTATTTCATTGGTAAATATTATATTGTAATGGTCGAAAGATTTTTAATTCCAAATAGTGGATCAAACCATTTCTCTTCCGAATTTTGTGTTAAAGACTATTCGTCATTGATCTTAACAATAAAATTATTTTTCTTAAATTCTCAACCACAAGGAGCAACACACTCACTCAATATACTATGGTTCCATCACATAAAAAAAAGCCTTACAAACATCCCGAGTCGAACCTTCTTTTGCAAGCGCATGCAATTCTTGACTTTCTTGATCAAGAAGTCAAGAACTATGGACACATCTTGCGCTCAAGTCTTCGCAAGCGCATGAATAAAAAAGTTCGACTAGGGATATAATAATAAGATGAAAACAAAATTATATAAATATTTTACAGCATCGAATTGATCTTTCAAGTGTTCAAAATATCTTTTAATAATCAATTCTATTCATAGGTTCCGTTTATTGAATGACCTTCTACTCTAAGTATAATACTTCAAACTAAATTCATGCGTTCGCTGCGTGTTCTGCACATGCTAATTTAAAATATGACAGTGAGATGTTTTTTTGTAAGAGGCAATTAGATGAAATATATTTCTTTTAATTAGAGGAATACAAGTGGTCACCAAGAAAAAACACTAGTGTGACATAAGTATGCAGGTCATTTTAATCTAACGTTGGACTACGAGTTTCTTAGAAGTTTTTTTGTGTGTTTATTTGCCACCAGTTGTACCCATGCCGAGAGCTGTTTTAAATGTATCATAGATCCACCATTGAAGACCAGTCAAAGTACCAATCATAATAATACGAGTACCAAGACCCTAGAATTAATTTAAATAAATAAATAAATAAATATATTAATTATTCGATTAACGTAAAAGCAAAACAAACCTTTGTGGCAAGTTTAACGAATCCAGTTTCCTTGATAATTTGTCCTAAGGTTTTACTTTTATTAGCTGGTTTACCAAGTAGCGAAACAACTGAATCAGCAGGATGTGAAACAATAGCGCAAATAACTCCGGCAGTATAACCTGAAGCGAATGTAACTCCTAGTTGAGTGCCTTTTGAATAAGTCTCTTTTGGTTTTGTGAACACATAAGTATAAAATAATTGCACGACCTTAAAAAAACAGTGATTATAGCTGTATCATAGTATAAACTGATAGTATACCTTTTCGAAGAAGAAGAATTTAGCTACGGTATATGGCACTTGACGTGACCATAATGGTACGAGTGATCGATATGGAAATCCAGTTTCTGCTTTTTTAGCACTCATTTGTGACCAAGCTTGACCAAATGCTATCGGAAACGTTCCGTGTGGTGCTGTTTGAACTTTAACTTTAACCATCTCAAGTGGACATAGAGCAAGATCGGCGAAAAATTCAGCGGATGCTGATGCTGCGCACCAAACGAGACCTTTATATTTTTCGAAATTTTCTTTACCCAACATGTTGGCGTATTGATCTTTGAAGACTTCATAAAGTCCGTATTTGAATGCACCTTGTGCTGAGTAACCGAAGAATGTTGGTAACCAGCCTTTCCAAATAGCTCGGCTTCCTTCTTCTGCAACAATTAAACGAATACCTTTGACTAAACCTTTATATTTATCTGGATTAACCTATACAATAAGAAAAAAGATGTTCATATGACCGGAAATATTGAACGAAATCACTTACTTGCATATTACACTTTGTAACATCAAGTGGACATATTGCTGTGTGTGTGAGACCGCAAGCAAGAATACCACCGAGAAGGCATTTTGAATAATATGATGCGTCATGTGGTACATGACCAGCTAACCGAGAGTTCCATTTAACAACGGTTCCTGATGATGGTGCTACTTGACTTGTGGGCGCGACCATTATTGCAGAATGAAAAAATAGAAAAGGTCTAGAAATAAACTAAAAGTATCTTTCAGAAATAAAAGCTTTTTCATCAATAACATGTAGTTCGTATCAATATCGATACTGGTTAAAGTACAAAAATAGCCATACAGCCTTATGTACGACCTTTCTTTGAAGAACTGAATGATCTGATTAAAGATTATTCGATGAAAATATTTTTCATACAAAGAATATCAATTTTTTTGAAATATTCATCTTTACAAACTTTGTAGTTTCAATCATTTTACAGTTTATTATTGACACGTAAAAGCCGACTTCCAGCGTCCTCTACCATGCAAGTGCAGGCGTGATAAATTGACAAACTTGACTATATGAAAATTTAAAGAAAGAACACATTGATAAGAGCATCTTCTCTTTTTTGCAAACTTTATCAAATTGGTAAAATCACTCAACATTGACTAGATGCAGTAAAAAAGAAATTTGATAAAAGTCAGTTTGTTGAGAAAAATATCTCCGTGTTCCTGTGTAGTTTCATTTCTCGATCGTCATGCAAAATACTATGAACACTAGTTGATTTCAATCGAACTGATAAAGAGTTAATATTTGCAAGCATATATAAAATGTAAAACTGAATGATACGTTATCAATTAAAAATTTCCGTTTGAGAAATTTTTAAAACGATCAATAAATTTGTAAGTGAATGTAAGAACCAAAACATGACACTATGATTGATGTCATTGACGTAACACAATGACGAAATGTTATAGTGATGTGAATCTATAAATAGAATAAACAAAATCTGTACCATACCAACTGTTTTCTGTATTGTAAAGGATCGAAAAAAATGCAAGAAACTCTCCAGGAGGTCTTGATCGTCTCTATAAAATAATACATGTGTCATGTTTTGTTTTATTTCTCTTCGTTTTTATTTTAATAAATATAATGGCTCTAGTGCCTGTCTCGACAAGAAATCGTATTAATCCAATACCATTGATAAATGTTGAACAACCAACAGGACCGTATCCTATTTATGATCAAGTTGAACTCTGTAATGACCCAAATTGTTCAGTATGTCGAGCTCAAGGACGTCATACACATCATAAACGACATAATCATCATCATCATCATCATCGTCGTCGTCGAAAACATACAACACATTTTTGGAATAAACTTTTGCCAAGAGTCGAATCAGCATCATCGACTGTTACAATTCATAGTATTGAATTAGACGAGCGACGTCCTCACTATAGTTCGTATGTAAATGAACGAGCTATTGTCCCTGTTAATCAAACACAACAACAAATGGTAACAACCACAACAAGACCAAGACGTTTTGCAGAAGATGACTATGTACGAGAAGCATGGGTAAGCAGTAAGCATTTTTTATGTGATTCTATAAAAACTTCTGCTTTATATCTTTAATTAAGACCGATAACCCAACGAACGACGATGAAATTATTTGTTGTCGAGCAAACGATGGTTGCCGATGTCCATGTTGGTGTTGTATTATACTTATTATTCTTTTTGTTATACTTATCATCGTTTTAATTGTTCTTTTAGCTACACTTCTTTGAAAATACAAGAGAAATAATCTTGTATATTATTCTATTAATTCGATAGTCTTAAAATTATTGATGTACTATATATTTATCAATTCTACAAGTAGACTAGAAGAAAAAAATCTTTTTGTAATTGCTCAAAATCTTCAACATTATCCTGAAAGAATCAGAGAAATTACTTTTTGTTGTTATCATCAACGATGTTTTCATCATTATTTGAATAAACATGTTATTTTTCTAATATTGAATCGATATGAAAAATAGTTGAATATTTAAAATTGGAAATTTATTTCGAAAAATCAAATGTCTATCTAAACGCTTGTAAGAGATTCATTCCAGAAAATGAACTTATCAGTTGCAGTTGTTTTTGAAGAGTAAATATCGTTTGAGATATGACTTGTAGAAAAATAATGAAGTGAATTTACTCATGAAACCACTATAGATATATTATTTTAGGAAGAAATTAGCTTCTTAAGTGCAGTTGAAAACTAAACCAACATGCTAATCTGAATGTCCAGTGGTTTTGCAGTAGTCTTAGTCCTTGAATACTCTTAATATATATATATATATTATAATCATTAAAATACACTCTGCGTATTGATATAGTAGTTGAATGAAAGTATTCTATTTAGTATTGTATTAAAATGAAGAATCAATGATACTTAACCGCAATATGAATACGAAGCTCTCTACTTAAGTGTTGATACAGCTATGAATAACAATATGGATCGTAGAATCGTCAGAAATGAAAATATCATTAAAGAAGTAGAAGTTTGTACTAACTGCTCAATAATTCTGTATACTTTGTAAACACTAATGTTTTAACTCTTCCCAAGAACTTCATAGTAGCCTTTCCAAATATATTGTTTATTTTGTTTCTCGACAGTCAAACATTATCATCTTCATAAAGTCAACGAGTTTACAGCAGCTCTGATGGATTCTATTGTAGATTTTGAAAGAATGATGCGAAATAATATTTGATTGAAAAAATCAACTTCATCCTTTCAATAGTCTCTCTGTTTGAAACGACAGATTGTTTTCTTCATGTACAATTTAAGTTTGGTTGCCAATGAAGAGAAAAAACTTCGTTACATCCAGCATAAGAAACGATGGTACACGTTGGCCTAAGACTCTAACCGAAGCAAAAAGATTTAAAACAAAATTAAGTCACACTTTTGCAAGACGAATTAGTGTTAATGTATCAGTCAGATATGATCTCGTTTCACCATTTGAAATAAAAGATGTCATGCCTTGTATATCTACGCTTTTTTTCCAGTGAGATACTGAAAGATTTTTTTCTAGTGAATCTTGTATAATTCGTTTCGTTATTGATTTACTACTTAAATCCTTTTCTTTATCTATCAATAGGTCTAATAGTTATTTACTAAAACAATAAATACTTGATAAATCCATTGTTTTTCTTGCATAACAATGACTTGTTCTTGATCGCCTGATCTATTTTTAAACAGATTTTATTTCATTAAGTTATTACCAATGCTTTTGAATGTATATAATGTGTTATTAGGCGCATACGTACGCTAGCGACACTTCTCATGCATTACTATATAGTAATCAAACATTTCGATCCAATCAAATAATTTGAAAATATTGGACATTGACTTATCTTATTTCTATTCTGTATATTGTTATATTAAAATCTCTCAAAATGGCTTCAAGCTCAACAGATCCATCCGCCGCAGGTGAATTAAACTGTAATTTGAAGTTTTTCTTCAATAAAAAAATTTAACAAAAATTTTTTAGATGATATTGACTATCAAGTTCGATATGAAGATGAAGAATATGATGATGAAAGGACCATTGAGGAAGAAGAACAGTTGGGTAGTGATGATGAAGAAGACGAATTAGATAATCTGCAAGCTGTAAATATTTATTCTCAGTTGAATTTTAAATTATTTGTATCGACTTTTAGGATGCAGATTTGCCTTTGAATGAATTATTAAAATTATATGGTCAAAATGCATCACATGTGCATAATAAACCACCGGACGAAGATGATAATGAAGTCAGATCATGATTAAAAAAACTAGTTATATTTTTTTAAATTTTATTTGTATTTCAGTCATCTAGTTCTTCTGAAGATGTTAATAAAAGCGATCGTCGCCCTCAATTGCATCATTTTCTTCAAGCCAATGGTCACTTATTAGCTGAAAACGATGACGATAACGATTCAGACGATTCATTCGAACCTGAAATTGCTAAAGTTAGGATTTTAGAAGAAGATTTTTATTAATGCATTTTTATTCGTGATCTATTTAGTTTATCAAAGTTGGTGAGGAATATCAGGCAGTTGTGGAAGTAGAAGCTGAATTTAATTCAATCAATGGAAAAAAGGACGATAGAGAAGGTACGATGGACAGTATGTCATTTGAAGTTCTGCTCGAAGTGTTAAATTTTAATTAACTGGTATAGTCTCCGCGTTTCAATAGTAGAGCCTGGTACAGAATATAATATTATTTTTTTCTACCGATGCTTTTTTCTGCTTATTATACAATTTTAATTCAAGATGTTTCGTTTACTATTTCTATTCCTATTTCACGGTATATTTTCTCTGTTTTGATGCAAAACTATTTCAATCAAGTCAAAAATCGAGGTGAAATTTTGAAAACACTAAAAATGCAATTTGTAATGATTATTCATTATTATATGACATTCTGTACAAAGTATGCACTGGAACTAATTATACTTACATATATGCTTGTCATAAAAGTGCATATGGCCCGCATAGAGTTTATTCCTGTTTCTAGTATTTTTTGTTCGTTCGATTAAGAATCATTTTATTTATCATTCATCAAAATATATTGTCAAATCCTATTTTTAGTACCTGTTGATGAACATCTTTGGTCACCATCTTCTGTGAATAACGAAGACGATGAAAAAATTGATATGTATCTCAAAGCAATTCGTAATGAATGTTAGTAAATGAATTATTTATCTTTCATTCTATAGTCTTTGTTTGTTAAAGATTCATTTGCTGATGTTGAAATATCACTTCAGACTCTATTCAATTGTCAAATGGATACAGAATCAGCACTTGTTAAACTTCGTCAATTACCTGTGAAAACAATTTGTAAGTATTGAATTTTCTAGTCCATACAAATTTTTGGAATCATGCCTTAGATACTTATTGTGAATGGACACTCGATGAAATTCAACATCTTGAAGAAGGTTTACGTGAATATGGAAAAAATTTCCATAAAATAGCTCTTTATAAAGTAATACTCATATTTTTGTTTTGGAATGGTTATGAAAAAACAAAGTTATGTCTCTTCTAATTATTTTAGTGTCAAAATCGAAGTGTTCGTGAAATAATTCATTACTATTATCAATGGAAGAAAAGTGAACGATTTCATTCATTTATCGAAGAACAGCAACGTCTTAGTGCAATCCTTTCTGTCACGTATGTTTTCGATTCTTGTGACTAGTTTTCTAGTAGTTTGAATGCTGATAGCTGTTATACATCTATAATTAAAATATGAGTTAAACTGACCTATTAAAAAAACTCCTACGAGAGATATTGTCAAACCTGTTGAGATATTCTTCGGAACATTTTTAATGGTTGTTTTTTGGAAAATATACTTGTTTAGGTAACTCTCTGCTTTATTTAGAAGAAATAGGTTCGTTCTAGAACCTACTAGACTCGAACTTCTCTAAAAAGTTAGCTTTTCTTCAGAATACAAAGAAAAAAAATTGATGACACATACTAATTACAAATCATAACTAGTGCAAAATTTACTATCGAAATCAACGAAAATAAGATACTTTGTTTTACAGTTGGGCAATCATAGCAGTTTTTTGTAATTAATTATGTAAATACTATGTGAATATAATTTATTAACTTGATGAGCGAATCAAATTTCACGATCAGACAAAACTTACATTTACTATCGAGCCGTATTAAACTATTGTTCGATCTAATCCGATGACAGATTAGCTTATTTCGTAGGATAAATTCTATTCTTATATTTATCAAATTTTCATTCTCAATAAAAAATCTGTTTCTTCTAGTGACATGATTGAAAGATTAATTGAAGAACAAGACCAACAACTATGCACAGCAGTTAATGTAATTAATTCAACAAATTCTTCTTCTATGCTTTCGAGTGACCATAAACGAAATTCTCCAAACTCTTCAATTTCAATTGTGTATCAACAAGAAACTACAGCAACAAAACGACCGTTTGATCAAGTTGAGAATGATATTGAACCACCATCAAAAAAGTCAACGCTTAATACAAATAATTCACCAAAGACAACGGTCATTTAGGAGAGAAACTAAGATACGAATCATTAAATTTCTTTTCTTTTCTTATTTGCTTGCTTGTTTGTTTTTTGTGCGTATGTATTTATATGAATATATATATATTAGTCTTGTTGTTGTTGTTGCTGTATTCTTCATTAATTATCACATATACATAAAAACAAAATTTTACAATATTTAGATTTGTAAAATAAACCTAATGGCTTTATGGCTAACGTCATCGCAATTAGGGATTCGTCGTGAGATACAGATAACAAACTTCCATACAGATCAAAAGTTTACGGTAGGACTAAAACAAAAACAATTTACTTTATATCTATTGATATTTTCTCTTTTTAGGAGTATACCATTGAAATCTTTCTCGATGATATAAAATGGCATGTTAAAAAACGTTATAGTGAATTTGTTGAATTTCATGAAGAATTAATAAAACAGATCCCGAGTATTGATGCAAAAAGTTTACCACCAAAAAAAATATTAAATAACAATTCACTTGATTTTATTCATCGAAGACGTTTAGCGTTAGATAATTATTTAAAATATTTATTTCAATTTTTTACTGCGAATTCAATGCAATTACCTGAATGTTTTGTGAAATTTCTAGATTTTCATCTTTACGTAAATAGATCGGATTACTTTTTTTTTTGTTCTTAATTTGTGTTTCTATATTATAGGAAATACATGGAATTGTACGCAAATTAGCAAAGGAATTATTTTTAAATGGGGAAATACTTTTATCAACAACTGGAAAAAAAGCTTTTTCTATAAGTCCACTTCAAATGCATGCAATTACTCGACGTATCAAGTTAGCTGAACCTCCCTGTGGTAAATAGACGATCATTCATTTTCAATGACTAAATTCTCTAATAAACTGAACATAACTGTGAAGGATAGTTTTACATCGATAAATTCTTTTTGAATTCGAACTCAACGCATAAGGTAGTATCTAGAGAAGAAATCTGTTGAATCACGTCAGTAAAATTTATCGGATACTAAGCACATTTAGTCTAGAGTGATAGATATTGCATTGGAATTGCAATTTCAGATATGATGAATAACAACAACTCGGATGATAATGTTTCGACTTAATTTTTTGCTGATAAAAAAATCATCGAATTCAAGTGTCTTTGCATGATATTTCAGTACTGTTTTAAGAACATTTTTAACTCTGAAAAATACTTCTTCTCTTGAGGTGTATGATCCGTAACTAGGCTGTACCTTATGCGCCGAGTTCGATTTCAAACGCGGAAGATGTTGTCTACAGGATTTTATGAGAAAAGTTAAGGTGTACCATTTTGTTTTATCAATCTTTCAATATATTTTTTGTTTAAATTTGTGATTTAGACAGTAATGATCCTGTGAAAGATCTAAGTCATGTTTTCGATTTTCTATGTCATGTCAAGTATGTACAAGTATGTTGCCAGCACTTCTTAGGCAATGAATGATGAAAGACAACATAGAATAATCTAAAAAATCTGTTGTTCTGTTTAAGATTGTTGGCAGCCCTGATAGTTTTGGTACAAGTACCATTAAAACTCAATTTCTTTCATTTGATGTGTCATTTTTCAAATCAGTCGAAGAACTTGAAGTATGGAATGATTATTTTCGTTTAGAAATCATTCCTATGCGGTTATTTCATCTAGCTTGATTGTGTTCAAATGAATCAAATTACTGGTATTGATAATCTAAAAAAAACTGTTCGCCGTTTATCAATTCATCGTAGTCTAGCATCGATACGTGTATGATAAATTATACAGACATCTTGAATTCTAAGAAAAGCATTCGAATTCTTGTAGGAAATTGCTTTAAGTTCTCTTACTGAAATTCCACCTTCATCGAATGAATGGTTAATAAGTACATGGAAATTTGTTACTCATCTTGATTTAAGTAAAAATTCTCTTCATCTTCTTGATGAATCACTAGTATGTATTACACGGAAATAACTATCATTTATTCTAACAAATAGTATGTTTTTTCTTCTTGTTTCTTTCAGAAATTATTTTGCAAAACAGAAACATTAGATTTGAGTTATAATTTATTAGAAACTACTATCGATCATTTACAACATTTGCATTTTCTTCAAAATTTGAATTTATCAAATAATCGTTTGCACGACGTATCAGATTTCAATGCACGAGTTGGCAATATACGTTCATTAGATTTATCATGCAATGAATTGATAACAACCGATGGCTTGTCACGTCTTTATTCATTGATAACATTGAATTTATCATCGAATAAATTAGATTCAATTAAAAATATTGAATCACTTGGCAGTTTGCCGTGTTTAGAGAATGTTTCCTTGAAAAATAATCCATTGACACGTATTGTTGATTATCGTATACGTATATTTGCTGTGTTTCATAATCGAGCAAAAGATGTAAAAAATATTTTGTTCTTCCTGCGTGAAATAATTCTATTTGTCATTTTAAAACTAGGTTTGGTTAGATGGACAAATGCCTGATCAACGTGAACTTGATCGAGCTGCTGTTATTAGTGCAATGACTCGCGCCAAACAAAATGAAGCTGCACAAGCAACAATGCTTGTTAAGAAAGTTTTATCACCCACAAAACCAATTCCTCTTTCATCATCATTACTTCGACAAAAATCAAATGCTGATATGAAGAGTATGCATGTAGCTTCATCGTGTCCAAGTAATTTATTAATTATTGAAAAACAACCAGACGTCGTACTTGATACGACTTCAAGCAATACTACTTTATCAACCGATGAAACGAATATAAGTTAATGCAGTCGTTTTTTTTTAGCTATTTTTGTTTTCTTTTCTTCAATATATTATATTTCTTGTATCAAATAAATTCCAATTTCCACGATAAATTACAATAATTTTAACGACAAATGATGACCTAAAAATAGGTTCGCGCAACTGAAAGTGTTCCATGCTTTTATGTTCATACTCGAGCAAATGCGTACAATCTCAGTTTATTCGTAAAATATTTCTCATAAATAAATGACACTGTTAAAGTAAAAGAAAAAATAACGTTATGTAGTGAGTTCGCATCAGAGGTATCTGTGACGGAACGACTTGTTCGTTTCTCCTTTTTATTCAGAATGATGCTTTTTTAAGTAACAAATGCTGATACGAATAATATAAAGAGTGAAGAAGAGAAGAGAGAAGCAAATGTAAACTAATGATTAAATGATAAGAGTGATTAATGAGTACATGCACTCTTGAAGGAGTCGTGATCGTGATGGATGGAATCCGCCACAGTGAGTAGCTGTCTAATTCGAGTTCGAATTTAAATGGAGAAAAGAAAAAGAAAAACTACTAGATAAATCTAGGAATAGATTTAGTTTAACTTTCCGATATATGCGACACAAACACATATATACCCCTACACCCACCCCCACCCCAAAATAGGAACTATCTGTATAAACTACGATGCCCATATATTTGAAATAGATACTGTGACTTTGAATCATTCATTTTGAATAAACTGATTTTATGTCTAGTAATCATTTTGTAAATCAGAAGCAACGAATTGTAAAGATGTGAATGTTGATATTCCATGTTTCATACTTATCTATATACTTACACCAACATCATTGAAATTTTATATTTATTAAAAATTAAAGGGATTCATTCATACTAGAATATATGACAGATGTGATATGTTATGGCCATTGTTGTCGTGCATTTCTTTATGTTCTATATATTGTGCTTACATCCGAATAACAAATACTCATGTCATACGTGATGTTTTATTGTTGATGATGACCTTACTCAAAAAGATCGAAAATTTCTAGTAATATAAAAATTGAATCTATCTGCTATTTTTCATTACTTAAAACACAATTATTATTAGAATTATTCCAGTTCTTTTATTTTCAACACTGCATCAAAGTAAAAAACCAACAATAGAGTACTAAACGAACGGAAGCAGAACGCAAGAAAGTCGATTTAGAATCAACTAATGATGCGAAAAATTTAATAAATGCAGAGAGACACCACATTGATATCTTAAAATATGGCATCAGCTTGAGTAGACTGGATCTTCATGTGAAATCAAATGATCTCGTACGTTTATTGACTGTCAACTTTTGGCACACCTTGTTCATGTCCACCAGTGCCTATACTATGACCACCTTGTGGATTTTCTTTGTCTAGCTGTTTACCACGTTCAGCAGGATTGGGATTTATTCCTGGATACAGTTGTTCTTGAGTGAAGCACGATGCACCTTTCGAGTGTTCACCACCGGCACGTTGTTGATTGCCTAAATTAATGTTAAGGTCGTAGTTGAAAGAAAGTTTAAGAGTTATTAGTTGACATACTACTATGACCACTGTTTCCATGACCCCCAGTGCCTATACTGTGACCACCGTGTGCATTTTCATGACCCAGTTCAGCACCTCGTGCTGCCTCGTCAGGATTCATTCCAGGATGCTCTTGCTCCTCGGTGAAGCACAATGCATCTGTCGAGTGTACACCACCGACACGTTGTCGACTACCTACATTAATATTCAGTTTGAAATTGAAAGAAAGTTTGCGAGATGTTAGTTGACATACTACTGTTACCACTTTTTCCATGACCACCTGTGCCTACACTGTGACTACCATAGGCATTTTCTTCGCCTAGCTGCTTACCACGTTCAGCATAATCGGGATTCATTCCTGGATGAGATGAATCTTCTGAGTGTATGTCGTAAGGTTTTTTGTCTCCAGTTTCTGGTGATAAATGACTGGACATTATGATAGAAACGATATGGGGTATGTAACTGTTCGACAGAAAATAGATGAATGAATGACAACGAGAAGAGAGCACTGCTCCTATATATAGCCCCGAATTCCTCTCTTCGCATTTCTCTCAACTCTTTGCGAAGAAAAAATGTGCACCCATTGCACTCCATTTTTCTCGTCGCTATTCGATTGTGCCGTCTGAATAGAAGAAAGAAATCGTCCGACCATTTTTATCCTTCTATCGGCTGAGAAAACGAAGGAAGACGTGTGCAATGCACAATAATGCTTGTTCATTTCGGTCTGAAATTTATTCTGCAGAATCAAAAAAGCACAAAATAATAAAAACAGATTTTGTAGTGTACGAATGAACAAAAAATGCACTACTTTCTCTTTTGAGTGTAACAACACGTGAAACAAAACGTGAATGGTACTAGTTCTCTTTGATGACAACCATTTGTATAGAACAAGTTTTGGTTTGATAGTTGAACGGGAAAATTCAATATGTCAAGATAAGAACGAACTCTGATCGAAGTGGAAACGAAAGAAGGAAGATAGGTATCAAAGGCTACAAACTAACTTAAAATGTGTCACATGTGTCGTGATTTGCGACACAACGTACGACACATTCGAGTGCGACTCCAAGCGCTCGTTGCGACATATTATCTCCAGCGATGGCGCAACACATTTTTTACGACACATGCGGCACATTCTGAAAATGTTTTTTTTGAACCCACTAGCGAGAATTTTTTTTATTTTCATTAAAAAGATCATGATAGTTTTTGCGACTTTGGTCTATTTGAACAGTTTTATTTCTGAAAACTCAAACAGGTCAGATCTTGAGATCTGACTGGTCTCGAGTCGGCCCGGTTTTACCAAACCATTTTCGGGTGGTCCCACCTCGACCAATGACCGATATAGGCATTCTCTTGACTAGTTATTAATCGAAAAATAATCGGAAAAATATTTAAATGAAAATAGATAACTTTCATATGTTCAATCGAGTTTTCTATATAGGGCCTTTTACGCAAAAGAAAAGGATGAATCGATAGGCGACACACAGAACAAGACAATTTTTTAGCGACACTTTCTGTTACAACATATTTTCGACACTGAACCTGCAACACTATTACTCGCAACACATATATGCGACACATTTTAATTTAGAGTGTAGGTAACACCAGCGATTAACAGCAATGCTCCGATATGTCTGAGCGAAGCAACTGTTCAACTAAGGTAGTATTTCATCCGTGCGATGAGCTTCAAGCGGGTGATGTGTCAGTGAGAATGATTTTTATTCAACCAAAAATGAGAAAAATAAAACGTCTTTTGAACAGAATAAAAAGCGGAAATTTGTCGGATTGAATACTAAAAACGTTTCTCACCAAACTGTTTCTGTCATATATTTTCTGGTAAATACGAATTGAGATATGTACGATCAAGATCGAATTGGTTTTCTGCTTTCATTTTGCATAAATCCATTTTGGATGGTTTTAATAAGGAAACCCATGGTCGGATCGATCAAGTTAACTGTATGATTGATAGGGAATGGAGCGTACTTCTAACTGTCCCCCTCTCTTGAGGTTGTGGCTATGTTTTATTTCTATCAGCACATGTTCAGTTGTCGTAGCTACACCCAAAATAACAACTGTTTGATGTTAATAAAATAATAATTCTCTGTGCTTTCCCTCAGTCCAAGATTAATTTGTTTGTCGTGTGTGTGTAAAACTGATTATGTTAACTGTTGATCTCAATGTTGATGGTCAATCTGCAAAGTCCATCGATTTTATATTGTCCAATGTGTCTACAGCGGTTGACTGTTTGTAGAGTTCATACCCCAATGCATAGGTGGCGGAACGTTTTGAATTTAGGGGAGGCTCAAATTTTTTTCAACGAACGATAAAAATTCGACATTTGGAGAGACGATAGACTTTTAAAATTCGTTGTCAGACCTTTGATTGAAAAAGTTTTCTGTATTGATCCATTTATATGGCTGCAGAACAATCGGAAATTCTGTTCCTAGTCAAGAATCACTTAGCGCATCCCCAGAGTCCCCACCAATTTTGGATTTTTTGGAAGGGCCTGTCACGAGTTCCCGAGGAGTTATGGAAAATATGAAAAATTTCTATCGAGACTATCAAAAATCTACGTAAAAATCCGAAAGTGTCTTCGGAAATTTGTAAAAGATTTCTAAAACTGAGTGTAGAGTGTCTTAGAAATTGCAAGAAACTCTCTGCTCACTTTTCGAGATTTCTATGGACACTTTCCAGTCATTTCTTAGAAATCCCTTGCGAATTTTCGAAGATACTTTCGAATTTTTTCGTAGGTTTTTGATAGTCTCGATAGAAAGTTTTCAAATTTTTCTTAACTCGTCGAGCACTCACGACAGGGACTGCCTGGGGATTCATTAGGTGATTCTCGACTAGGGACTATACTATCAAAATTTTTATTTCCTTATCAACATAAGCATAAAAAATCTTAAACTTTGACTAAAGCAAACATATCATAAGTACAAAAACTATTGTTCATACCCAGTAACGTCTTTTCTCTAGTTTTCTGCAATACACTCAGAACAAAATGCTCTTCATGTCTGACTGATCTAGTTTCCCTTAATGAATATGAGAAATAAAGGCATGATTAAAGCGTAGTTGTGTCATTATTGATCGTAGATGCCTTTATTCCATTAATAACACTGAAGCATCTCTGAGCCGTAGCCGTTGAAGTGAGATTTTTTAACTATAAATGCAATAATTTACAATATTCATGAAACAGATTTCCTAATATATTGTAAGTTAAGTAAATCACGACGAAATCTGTATTCTTTTCAAATATCTGAGCCTCCCCAAGCCTCCGCAATTGGTTTTTAGGGGAGGCTTGAGCCTCCCCAAGCCTAATGGCTCCGCCGCCTATGCCCCAATGATCACTGAAATCATGATTTCTATACTTGCTTTTGTTGATGAAGATGGAAACAACTCCCTCCAAGTTGACAAATCATAGAATAAGGATTGTAGTATCTCTCCTTACAAATCAATACTAACAAAATGTGATCGTTGTGCTTGAAAACAGTATAATCATGTCTTTGATTTTTTATACGATTTTAAATTCTTATCTGATGAGATTCTTTGAGCAGAAATCGTGCTGTTACTTCCTGCCATGAGTCATTCAAGTACGGACAAAGCCGACCATGGCAGTGTCTTTACATTGATACTCACACCCTAATATAGACGACATCAAAGTAGATAATATTAGATAATGAAGTAGTTAAGGATAGAATTTGAGAAGGATCATATGAGCCTCTTTCAATGATGCTTGCTTCACATAATCATTCGTAATCATCTTTCTCTCTATAGGCTTGGTGAGTAGGTGCTTAAATATCGACTAGGAAGTTTCTTTGTTGTTCTACGTTTCATTATTTAAAGTAGTATTATTTTTCTTTATTTCTTTATTACATGTTCTATAACGAATGACACTAGAGATGACACATGCACAAAGCTACAAATCACGAAAAGATGTGCTTGAGTGATTACAACACAATGAGTCGTGCAGATGAAATGAATTGAAAAATATTAATACCTCTCACAATAATAAAAAGAAACCAGCAGTTTAAAAAATTTATGTTTTTTGCTTTAAACTCCACAATATTTCATATTCGTACACATCAATAGAAAGTCTCAACAATATTTTTTAATTTTTTTCTCCTGTATAGTCGCTATTAATTTATTAAAATCTGGCATATTTATCTTTAGATATTATGCCACCTTTTCATTCTGAAAATAGATTTAATTCAATTACATATAGGCACTAAAACAATAAAATGCTTCGTCAGGAGTTCTATAATTGTTTTGTATATTCAATAAATGCCAATGGGGTGATGTCAGACTCCAGGACGACAACGAACTTTACGAGGACTTCGCAGAACTACAAAAGACTTTAAAGAACTGAAATATTATCTGTTGATTTATATTCTTTGCTGGTATACAGATATCCTGCTTGCGCAATATCTATTTTGAACCAAAGAATATCCTTTTCTTTCACTTGCATAATTCTTAGCTATAGTCATTTATCTTAAACATACCCAAAATAAAATTCGTTTTCATGTAAAATCGATTTGATGCTAATCACTTAAAACATGTAAATGAATTTCTATCAATCTGTTTTAATAGTAATCTCTTACTTAGTCTGCAAGACAAGCGAAGAGGAAACAAAATAGTGGCGTCTTTTTATTTATATTAAAGTAAGGAAAAAATGAATAAACAGAGTTTTCCGATATAGCTTGTTCAATTTACCATGGTTCACATTGTTTTAGCTTTATTTCGGCACCAATTTTGACATGTTTTCCATCCAAATAGGTAACATGCATTATTTTGAAGGCTGTGTATGGCATAATCAGAACTTCTTTTTCTTCTGGATACTCTGATATCTCTTCAAGCTTAAGTGCACTTCTATGATTGCGAACATCATATATGCATATGATATTGATGGCGCCGCTAGAACCAGCTTCATCAGCAAACTTTACGGCAACATCGCGATTTTGAGACGAAGAAAGAAATGACTTTGTCAGAATACGTGAACCTTTCTTGTATTTCTCAAGTTCGTTTTTTCTTATACTCATACCACGATAGCATTCTCCAGAATAGTTTAGTTTATCTAAGCGAGGATGGTGAGAAATGATCCCAACAATACATGCACAGTACTGATTGACTTCGAGTTTGACTGATTCAGTTTCAATTAGGCGAGCTTGTGCCAAATTTACATTTAATAATCGATAGAATTCGGTTTCAGCAGTGTATGCTTGAAGAAGGTATTTCGGATGTTTCTTCTTTACAGCTCTGAGAAAAAAGTAGCTGATATCATCTATTTCCGACTGTGTAGCTAATTCCTTTTCGATGTAATTTCGTCGAACGTCAGATACCAACTTTTCAAAATCGTCATTTTTACCGTATGATTCGAAGAATTCTCGTACAGATTGTGCCAAATAATCGGCATTACTTCCAGCTAGTACCCATTCAATACCAGGTGAATCTCCTTCGAACCGTTGGTCTCGTCGCCTTTTGCCTAAAATATAGTTCCAAAAGAAAATATGCTGACATTTTAATGCTCATATAGATATTATTTTTCTCAAGATGAATTACTTTATAAACTATGAGAAAAACAACATCGCTAACAAGAAAAGGCTCAAACCAGGTTTTTAGGCTAGAAGATTGAAATAATCAATATAAAATTATAGCGGCATTTATTTGATTGCAGCAGCTGCAGCAGAATGCTTAAGTCGTTCTACGCAGATTTCGACAAGAGTTATGCTCGAATCTCGATCCCTCAAAAACTGCAATAACTCTGAGTAGATTGCTTGCAAAGCTTTCCATAGGTTCAGTCATTGTAAACCAAGCGAGTGTGCTGTAATACACATGGATTCTGGAAACTACTGTCGGCGCCAGAAGTCAAGGCAGGTGGATGTTTTTTAAATAACTCTTGATAGGAACAAGATAGAGACTTGCGGTTTTCAGCGTTTGATAACAAGGACCCAGCAGCATATTTTTGTAAGCAAAATGTTTTCTAAGGAAAAGTTCAAAGACCGA
>OENM01000336.1:0-50766 GCA_900239745.1 Rotaria magnacalcarata | reverse complement strand
GGCGGCTCAGCCGTACGGCTTACACCTCTACCTACATCACGAACGATTGGAACACTCTCAAAAGTGTCTGATGTGAATCAAATTTGAGCAGCTTCATCCTCGTATATTTTCGATATTGGTGTTGTCTCGTTTATAACATGATTCTTGAGAATTTTTCAAAAGCATTGAACTTCAAAACCTTCTGATTCAATCCCAGGTCGAACATTCTGGCCACCGGATCCCGTAGGATACTCCAGGAAATGTGCGGGGAATTCACCATATCCTGCAGGAAAACACGGGAAATCGCTGGAACACGGAAGCAGTATTCCGGTCAAAAATACGGTATGGCTTTTCCGGCCGATTCCTGCCAAATTCCGGTGCTTTCCAGCAGGAATTGATCGAAAATCACCGGAAAATATCAGAAATTTTCCAACCGGAATACTGCTTCCACAAAATCAACGGAACCACTCGGAACTGGGCGTTTCCAGGCCGGACTGTTCGATATGGGATTAGATGATTACTTTACCACTTGAGTTCAAAAAGTTATTATTAAGATCAATAAGAGCACTGGCTTTACCGCTCTTGGTTTAGTTTGTTTATTGAATTTGTAGATAAGACCCTCCCGAATCAACTGCCGATAATCGTTGTTGAAATCAGGAAAAGATATAGGATTCGTCATAATGGGCATCATACGCAGTCGAATAATTAAGTAGTCAAAGTGCAAGAATGTGTATTGCAATATCTGAAACCAAGTGAAATATATAGAAGGCCATATAAAAGAGTGCAACGATTGCTTTTCTTTTTTCTGTATTTTCTAGCGGTTCGATATTCAAGAGTGTTCGCCTACACAAGAGTCTATCAAGGAAAACAATTAGTTAATCAATGGAATTCTGATGATCAATAAAATAGAAAAGAAAAAAAACAGTATTGTTTAATAATGGCATCTTGAAATTTTCGCCGTTTTATATGATTGATATTTTTTCCTTCGAGATTTTTTCTTGAGTGTTTTCATATCCATTCGCAACGAGCATTGTCATCAGCAGCAGTCATCTCATTCTGCGCCCATTGGGACTTGGCTAGAGTATTGAAAGTGAGCAGATGAAGAAGCAACAGTGAAAATATATTTGGATCTTTCTCCTGAAATCATGCTACAAAGAAGAAATTTCTCTGTGAAATGTATTTTGAAAACTTTTCCATGCAACATATGTATAAAATTTCGATCATTGCTCCCTATCCTTCGTAAAACTATTACGGATTCTCCAGTAGATGTGACGCCGAAGGATTTTTTATTTTATCGAACTATTCTCTAATAGTACTTTCATAGCACAAATCTTGTTTCGTATACTAAAATGCAATGCTCATATCTCACCATGTCTTTCATTGCGAATTCTATTTATTTATACGTTTAAAGAACTCTGCTAAAGATTGAACTTGAAATTGAAATCGTCCAGAATTAGTTTTTTTTGTAGAATTATAGATTTAGCACGTATTGAAATAAATGATCAGTTAATTACAAATTTTTTGAATGTCAGTTTACAGGTAATATCAAATAAGTCTACGAACTGAAATCGGTCCATTCCTATTTGAATGATAGCGAATCTCTTGTATTCATTTAATAGTTTATCAAATGCATACTTCATACCTCAATGCGTTAATACACTCCTTAGTAAAATTTGTGTTTCGAAATTTGAATACAAACAAATTTTTAAGGGTCGAAAAATAATATAGAGATAAACTATCACGGCCTTGTATCAGATGATTCGTTGTCAAACACTTAGGCTCTTCTGAAAAAAGTTCACTGAACCTACAGGGTACTCAGATAGATTTTTTTAAATAGAAACTCGGGAAAAAGTTTTACATTCAATTTGTTTTTTTTAGATAAGATTGTAATTGAGTACTGTAAGAATTTCACCTTTTTTCATAAAAAAGAACATATATTATCTAGGTAAAAAATATTTAAGAAGTCTATTGAAAATGTTTATCAAAGATCACTGAAACCTTTCAGATAATGTTTTCTCCGAATATATTTACTTGGGCTTCTTCTTTAATCCCTCGTGGAATTTTCGAGCACCGTTTTTATGCAGTCACCTATGACAAGAAGTTCTGTTGTGCAATAATTAAAAATGCGAAAACAAGTGTTTGACTATAAGTGTATCATAGCAATCTCTACTCTATGTCAAATAGCATTGTACGACGAGATGTTTAGTTTCTAGCAACTTCGTTTTTTTGTACAACACATTTTGTACTTATTAAAGATGTTCACTGAAATAGGAGAGGCAGTGCAGCTATAAAAAAAACATGAAGAAAAACTTTACGTGCAGAATTGAATCCCTGATTATTCGTAGTGGGCGTACATTAATTTATGCTTCAAATTCTCTTGAACTCTATAGCGATTGTTTTGACAAAAATGAATCATTATCCTGTAACAACAACATATCGGATAAGTGGGAAGATGTCAAACAATTATGAATGCGCTTTCTTTCGAAATATCTTTATCAATTACGATGGTTTTTACGATAAGATTTGTAAATGAACTTAATATCGGCGAAAATCAATCGGCTAGTGACGAAAAATCGGGAGTGAATAGAAGCTTAACCCAAAACTACTGATGTGCTATTAGATGGAGAAAAAGCGTAAGAACCATTCTATACAGACGGATCTAATGGCAATTATCAGCGTCGTATTTTCTGTCGTTTTTTTTTATTTATAGTCATATCTTCACACTGTCGTCATTAACTATTTTATCTACATGCAAACAGACTCTATCGCTTGAGAGAATGAATATAGTCCATAAAAAACTCACACATGAAAAGATCAGATTCAAGTTGATTAAATTCGTTTTTTGAAAACTTAATGTAGTGCTACCATTTTAGTCTGATTAAAATCAACTATTTAGCGTTGAGCTTTTTTATTGTCTATGGTTTGATAATGCTCATCTAATCTCTCTAAGTGATGAACTTATAGTAATCATTTTGACGGATGAGGAAAAGCTCTTCGAATATAAGAAAATATAAAAATTGAGACTAGCATAGCGTTTATAATATATCTTGAATTAAAAGCAAAATGATTTTTAAACCTTATTTTAAGGAAGACATTTCTTAATTACAACTATATTTTAATACATGTTAACCGCGGTTAATCACGGTCTCCAGCTTAGTTTTATTTGATATAGCAGTGAATAATTATTTTTAAACTCTTACAAAATCGTGAGATTTTGATCGGAATCACGGTCCCTCATATATACTGCACTGAAGTCGCTGGTATCAGTTACATCCTCTGAATTCCCTTGGTTTTCGAGTTTATGCTTTTATTAAAGATGGCGCCATAAAAATAGTCATTAGTAGATCACTTAACCAATACGAAAATTAATGGTACCATCTAACATAATACGCTCTGGTATCATATTATAGACTTTTTCGAGTCGTAATCGACGTTTTCAAGATTAAAAACGTAAATTTAGCAGTCAAGTTGTAAATAAACTGATAAATGAAGAGAAACCGATTCGAACCGCAGATTTTCCTGATAACGCGGTTAACCGCTGGTTTTGAAACGGTTTGAGCGACATGGGAAGGTGATCAAATAGTATATTAAGATATTTTTGAATTCATCTAACCACTAAAGATTTTTCCATTGTATGATTAGATGAACCTCTATAATGATGTCGATACTTACTGGTAACCAGTTGAATTTTTAGAAAGACTGTACAAAGTGCATAAAAACAAACAGGTTACCCATCACAACATAAACAGTCAGTGTATATATTCTATAAAAAAAGGGTGTACGGTGAGATTTCTTTCAGGATTCTAACGATGAGTAAAACTGTCTTTTTTTAGATTTAGATGCCACTCTGTTAACCCTTTTTAATTCTAGCCAGCAAGCATATGCAACTACAAACATTTCAGACTTTCGGGCTCAAGTTTTCTCAGTTCTAGAGACCATGCTTAGAAAGAAAAATGGTTACCAATGAAGGCTCATAGTGACAGAAATGTTAGTTTTAGAGAGAGCAATAAGATAATAGTCATTAGCAACCGGAGTATGACACCATTACAAACGTTTGCAGTAAGGCAAATTTTTACTAGATACTTTGTATTTTAGTTGATTTGTATTAGCTCAGTAGGCTCAGAAAGTTTTGCAAGTTCTATATTTTTGTCTCAATAGCACTGTTCTAGCAAGCTTCTGATTTAATAAGATGAAACTCTCACGACACATTCTATATTGCAGTATTGAAAAACCGTCCTTCAGACTATCTATGTTACCAACAAGCATACAATACCTTTTTTTCATTGGTCACTTTTTCACCATAAGGCAACTATGAACGTTTATAAGTCACACATGACTACATTTACACTCGTAAAAACCTATATTGCGAACAATATTTATACTGCGTCTATTCTGTGAACCGATATTACTTTTCCCAATAGCAAAGATGTCACTGTTTTTTTTGTATACTCGAAAATTTCTGTGCATTATATTAGTATCATTATTCTAGATCACTTCCACGTGATTTCAAATTACTTTACCGCTTCTTCCAGAGATCTTTAGCTTATTGACTGCAATGTTGCTAACATTGATATTTGTCTTACTTTTGATCTTTTTCTTATATACACTGGTTCGTCAATTAAAAGGAGCCTCGAATACCTCATTGCCGATTCCGTTTGTGAAAAACGGATGCTTGCCTATCATTGGTCATCTTATACCATTTCTCAAGGATAAATCAAAATTTATATTTGAATGTCAACGTTCCTATGGTTCCCGATTTTTCATCGAATTATTTTCTCAACGCATGATATTCCTTCTGGATCCTAATGATTGGTCACCTGTTATTCGCAATCCTAATCTGTCCTTACCAGTCAAGGATTTTGGAACAAAAACTTTCGGTATATCTAGAGGTTTTCTCGGTAAGTTTCCTATACAGAAACATACTCAAGTCTGAACTAATGAGGCCTAAAACTTTAACATCACCAGGTCCATTAGAAACAAAGTCAAAGCACGATTCTTTCGACTTCACTACTATCTATAATTCATGAATGATGTTTTGAGAAAATTCAATTGATAATCCTATCGTCAACTTGAAAACTGTCTTTCAATGATTTAATGATCACGCTACCTGTCTATAGATGCTAGTTTTTCTTTTTCGCAAATAAGCATTTCTCGCCTATTTGTTTTGGTTTCTACTTCGATTCATGTCTAGATATTTTCTATATAGAGTCTAATGTTTCCTATAGTGGAGAAAAGAAAATAACACTGCCCGCGAACTTTTCTACATAGTAAATCTATGAAACACAAATGAAACTTGTCTTCAGAAGGAAATTATCACTAATCATAGATTTTCTAGTAGTTTGTTTTTCTTGTATAGATGACGAACCGATTATGAATGAAATTCATCGCTACTTCAAACTCTATCTTCAAAGTACTGAATCGCTTGATTTCCTGACAGCACGATTTTCGAAATGTGTGCGTGACGTTATGATACAGGATCGCGCAAGAATCGGTTCCCATGTATGGCATCCATACAGTTTACTGGAATTGAGTCATCGGATGATATTTGAAGCATCAGGTCGTACTTTATTTGGTGATATGAATCCATTATTGCTTGAGAAAGAATTTCTCTTGTTTGACAAGAAGTTTCATTATTTTGCAGCTTTTCTACCTGATTTTATTTATTCACTATTTTTGCGGCGTGAGATGAATGCTCGCTCTAGTATGACTACCTACTTCAATGCACATCCACATTCAAACAATGAAAGTGAGCTTGTTCACCATCGTGCAAAGCGGATACTTGAAGCGGAAAGCCGACAACCTAACGATTTAGGTGCATCTCATACGTCCATCTTTTGGGCATCTGTGGGGAACACAATACCAGCTACATTTTGGTCTCTATTCTATATTCTCCGCGATCCACACGCACTTCAAAAAATTAATGAAGAAATTTGTACTCATCTTCCACCTTTCTCATTCTCCGATCCAAACGATAAAAGTTTTGAGTTCTGGACATCGGGTAACATTGCCAAATGTGTATATCTCGAAAGTGCTATCAACGAAGTGTTACGTATCAAAGGTACCCCCATGGTTTCTAGGAAATGTTATCAAGACACACAAATTTCACTCGCAGATGGCACAATAATACCCGTTAGAGAAAATGATATGATTTCGCTGTTTCCAGAAGTGGTACATAGTGATCCAAATTATTTTCCAGAGCCTGAAATCTATAAGTTTGACAGATTTCTTGGTAAAACCACTGACGCTATCAAGGGTCTTCTAACATTTGGGTCAGGTAAAACAATTTGCCCTGGTCGGCATTTTGCCAAAAATGAAATCAAAATATGTACGGCACTGATTCTTCAGAATATTGATTATGAATTTCTGGAGACAAATATGAATATTAACTGTGTGAAGAATCGAATAGGCTTTGGTATAGCACCACCAGACTGTGATGTGCCTATTCGATATCGATATAAAGAGTGACGATAGTTTTTTCTATCCCGAAAATAACGCATTATCTTTCTATTTTTACACTTTAATCAGCATTTTATTTTAATTGAATCATTTTCTCCACCTTTTTTTAAATAATAAACGTTGAAATGAGTTTCCTCTACATTGAGTGCCTGTCAAGAATTGCAGTGAACACTTCATCACATTGGTATTTTAGCTCTTGGGTATGCGTGTGAATTTGAGTGCATGAGTATTAATGATATCCGTGTTTAACTTCAATTGAGCATCTATTGGCAACAACTTTTAAGTTAATGTACATGAACGCTTTCACGCACTCCCTTATCATCCTTCACTGTCTTAATAGAAACTATTTTGCGTAGACAAGATGAAAAGAAGAAAGCAAAAGACGTACGATATGAGATATTTAAATCTCTTTTTTCCTTCTTATTTCACAAGCAAAGATATGTAACACCATGATTGACCAGCCGTGAAGAAATATTTAAAAATTCAATCGTTTAATTTCGTTGTTGATATTTCGCATCCGAAAAGCTTCTTCAAAGTACCCACCTATTGCGTCAATATGGGTGGCACGCTTCGATGATTCTCCTTCCTTCACTTTCTGTTCTCTCTCCATTGTTCTAATATATCTCTCTCGTATCTCTCTCCTACATATACGTGTGTTATGTATGAAGTTCTTACACTTTGGATATGTGAAGAAGCGAATGAACATCATTGCCGAGAGTGGCGGTAAACTACTCCACCTCTATCCAATTTGTCATTACGTATCGATCCATAACAGGGCTTTATTGATCGTTAAAATACCTATCTTGACTGATTTAGTATTTAGACAGTATTGGCAGACTTGGAATATCCGCTTCTATGTGATATCTGGCTGCTAGTCTTCCTTATACAATGAATGAGTGGTAACAGGCGTAGAAGTGCTAGTTTCTGATTCATGTCTTCGAAAACTGTAACACAAACGGACTTTTTAGAGTAGAACGATGAGCACATATATCAAGTTTTCAATGTTTAAAAAAAATGAATATGGAAATGTATTTCGTTCAATTGGTATCGATTCTTACGAAATGAAAAACTCAGACACATCTACCCAGGTCAAATACGTACGGTGAGAAACTGTCTGATCCGGTGATTTTCAATCGGATCCGGCAAATAAAAACTATTCATGCTTCCTTTTTTAATTGAAAAAAAATTTGTGAATTTCAAGGATAAGTACATATTTCTTATTGGAAGTACGAATCTGTAGAATTACTGCTTATAGTTGGATTGAAACGAACTTTCCTAAAAGCATTACAGAAAGTCGAGTAAACAACATTTTTAGATTGAAATCAACAGATTAATGAATTTAACTGGATTTTATTGTTGATTCTGTCACATAAAATCTTTACGATGTGTTGTTAATCTAACTAATTTTGATTAATATTACTTATCTACTGTAATACCAATTATTTTTGGCATAAACTCCATTAAAATTGTATTACCACCATGGAATACAAATAGGAAGATCACAGTTTAATTGGTCATATTTTCGCATGTGTTTACTCTATCTGATACTAAGATGGCTAACATAGGAGTTAATATTAGATTTGTATTTTCTCACCTTATGTGTAATATTTTAATATTTTTAAACAATAGCTATCAACAATTATAAAACCTAGGGCTAATAACAGCATTCTTTTACATCGAAATAATTGCTCATATCTTTTATATTTGTGTCTAAATCGATTAACATTTGATAATAGTTTGAGGTAGATCATCATCTTATACAGTCATGTAGAAGTACAAAAAGTACACAGAGATAGATTAGAAAAATATTTCTGATTAATTAATGATTCGAAAGGAATCTATTATAAGAAATACAAACTCTAAAAATGAAATAATTTCGTGCATCCACACCCTTAAATTGGATTATAACCTATGCAGAAACTTTAGAATAAGCATAAAGTGAAATGAATTCTTTTGTGTGTTAATGTTGAAGCTCGTAACCAACCTGCGTTAATCTGAATCGTTTGTAATCAATTTTATGTCAATAATGATTCCATTATGATTGAAGTACATCAAAGTTACTGATTGATAGAGTTTGTGTGGTTCTCTTATTTTTTTACGGAAGTCGTTAAACGCTACAAACAATTTCATTTGAATATTGCTCGAATACTCAATAACTTAGGTGGGGTTTTTCTCTAATATTTTTAACTTTTGAAAGAAAACAAAATACGCATTCAAAGCGTGATCAATTAAAATGGAACGAACTGATAAGATATTCAGATCGTATGAAGATAGATTTTTTAGCTACTTTGAGATTTTAATTGATTTTAATCTGGTTTTTGCAAATAAAAATCGACTGATGTGGTATAATCTTTAATAGACTTCGAATTCAAAAAAAAACAATATTAATAATGCAATTTATTTGTAATTCATTAAAATTAATCGTGATCTTTTCTATTCCTCACTCTACTCAATACATGATGTCTGTTAGATACATGAATTTCATTTTATTTCGAGAAGAACAAATACATATAGTACCACTTCCATTTTAAGATGATCTGACAGCAGACATCAATAAATGATAAACTTTTGTGTCGTTTTCTATGATCCATCAAAGCATTATCAGACGACATTTCTATGACAGCGATAGGGGTAACTACAATCTCTTTTGTCATATTATTCCAAATCTAGAACTGGTAAAAAGTATTTGACGTCTAAATAACAGAGAATGTGAATTTTGTGAAACCATTTTTAAGAAGTAGAGAAGGACTGATAAATTCCTTTTCTTGAATATCTCTCTAAATACGTCCTTACGTCTATATCCAATCTGACTGGTTTGCGACATTTTACACATTTCCACGGCTTTCTAAGGATTTCGATATACATTGAAAAATATTGGAAAGCATTAGAAATTTTTCGAAACACAAGAATTCGGAAATACAGATATGTCTTGTTCCCTTTTGGTTCTCACCTGCGTGCATGCGGTGCTAGTACACATTAAAGAGCTATGAAAATCACACTGTATGTGGCCCACTGTATTTTGACTGACTTATTTTTTCTATATATTCAAGCAATATGTTACCGAAAGTGAATTATCACTTACGAAGTCTCTTAAGGGTATAGCGAACTCGAAGTTCTCCAGTTGTCTTTGCTGTGACAATGAAGACTTTCAAGAACTTTCACCAGTATTCGAAAGAATTTTCAGAATTGCGTAAAATTTTGTGTCACTTTTCAAGGGTGTTTATGATTTCTTTATATATCGTGATATTTCTACCTTTCACTAACAGAAAGTATCAAAAATAGCTGGGCTAATAAGATTACATAACATGGACTATTCAGAAATAGATGACATTGGTCCCTATAAACAGAACAGCACACACTAACATAGCTAGTTCATTCTAATCGTAACATTTTTTAGCAGTAATATGGATCGAATATTAACAAAAATCACAATAAAGGTTCAATCGTCAGTAGCTACGTGCTCAGCTAATCATCATTATGGTAGATCATTGCCAATACAATTGAAAGTACTTCATACACCTGATGTGTGAGTTATATGTGAGAATTTTAAACATCTTTCAAATATATTTCAAAGAAAAATCGTATGAGATATTTCAAGAAAGATTGAAAAAAGTTCAAATCGTTTGAATTCGTCTGAGATTATATGTATTCCACATCTACATTCCGAATAGACTCAGTCATAGGGAAACAAATATGACAAAAGACTCCATAATCAAAGTGTCCTATGTGTATCTCGCTAAGAGCTTATAAAAACATTCTATAACAAGTAAGCAAGGTAAACGAAAATCGCTTTCTTCCGCATCATTTTTAATTGCCGTCTAACTATTTAGCATTCGTTGAATGCGGACTGCTACACTCATATATACAGCTCGCTTATTAAGACATTGAATTCTTTGAAAAAATTAAAATAGCTTTATTAGTCGTACTGCTCGAGACAAACATCTTTCCCAATTCATAACTAAAAGTACAATAAAAAATCTTAACCCACTTCACAATTAAGAATATAGACCTCAATGGGGATTAAACTTACGCGTTTATCTACGTACTTTCACAAATAAAAAAGAATCATATATTCATTGCTGCACACTAGTATATCCTCCTAACTGATTCAAAACCGAAAAATAAATAAGGTCACATACATCAACACCGAAAGACAGAAGTACTTTCCCGTTCTTCTAAAAAACATCGATGATGGTTCTTTGGTTGAATAATCGTTGTGTGTTTCAACTAATCATATGCTCACGTAGCAGTTCATCATATGAGCACACTGACAAAAGAACCATTCTAAAACGTCGTCCTCAATGCTCTAGTAACACTTGTTAGAAAAAAACGTTCGTAAAAGTAAACATATTTTGTATTTCTTCTCCTCTTATACCTTCTACTTGAGGCAACTCGAAGTCTTTCCCGATGGATTTCAGGTGAAACATCTTGAACAATACACACTAAATTCTAGAGTATCTTATATATTTCTCGCAAGTTATAATGCTGGCGGTTCGATTATGAACAAGACTCACAATTCGAATTTGTCACAAAAAATGGTCCGGTCCATGTGCACGCTATTCATTTACCGTTTTCTTTTGCAGAAAGATTTCTATATAAGCAACTCAACTTTAGATACAAAACTTGTATATTTTCATACAGATTTTCATCGAGATTATTCTCACTTATCTCTTCAACAACTGGCACTGTCGATTCATGATCTTCGACTTTCTTTCTGGCTAATTAAACATTGATGGGGGGAATTTAAAAGTCTATCTCATTAAGAAAAAAAGATCTCTGATAGTAATAACTAAGCAAAATCTTGTCGAATATAACTTTTTCATGCTTAAGTGTTGTAAATTCGATAAAGACAATGTAACGCAGATAAATTCAACTGATTCTTTCTGCTGGCTATCAATTCACCATTGTATTTTACACTAACAGCTGCATATATGGCACTCGATTAAGCAGCCAAACCTCACTATTTTTTCACCCTAATTTTTATTCATCATTATTTATTCAGTAGCAAAATATTAGTTCCAATTGATCTACTTCAATATTCTATACATATCAAATGCACTCCTACCACGAATTGCGAAGCATAATTATTAACACTTCAGCGACAGAGTCGTTGAAAGCTCTTTCTCGCATAATAACGGTTAATACAGGTATTCAACGATCTCATTCACACCGTTTGAAATCGAAACATCTGAAAAAGACTCCTAACTCAATATCTTCCATTTGAGATATTTCAAAGTCCGCTCCACTGACTTTTATCTATAAAGATCACTGAAAATCTTTCTGGATGAATACCACTAATTTGAGTTTTTCTCAGCCTCCTTTATTGGACTTCACTTAGAAAGATCCTAGCAAGTTTTAAATCATCTACCACTTCAATTTCAGATATTTGAAAGTTCGATTCATTCTATTTCATCCCAGGGGGAACAAACTGATTTCCAGGCATAGAAATCACTAGAAAGCATCACACATTAAAAATGTGAATAACGACTCAGTTGTTAGAAATTAAAAGAAACAACTGTAAATAAATGTAAATCACAGAAATTCTCGAACTATATAGTGAAATAAAATATTGATTTCTATTGATTTGTCATAATTTTTCAACATTTCTGAACGTTTCCGATGATTTCTACTGGTTTGCAATGATGATATAAAAACTGATTTCCAGTCATAGAAATCATTAGAAATCATAAGAAATCAAGAAATCAGTTTGTTCCCCCTTGATTTCATCTAAAAGAATCCTTAAAGATCCTCCTAGATAAAATGCAATAAATGGCACCTTAAAAGAGATCAAATAGAGGGTAATGACACCAGAAAGGCCTAAAACCGTCCTCCCCAATCCATTTCGAGGAAGTAGTCTCCGAAATACCTCAAATACGCGCATTGACTTAAAAGGATCTTTAAGGATCCTTTTTGATAGAAGTGAATGAATGCTACTTTCAAATGCCTTACATGGAAGATAGTGAATCTGAATGACCTTTAAGCGCGAGTCGTAACTTACTGTCAGACAAGAGGCTTCCAAATACCTGAATTTTATAGTAGTGAGCTTGGGATCTCTTCGCGTCTGCTATGGTATAGTGAATGATTGTGAAGCAGTGCGTGAGGTTATTGACATTATGGAAGCTGGTTGGTAATTTACTTTGTTGGGGGTGCGCCTATCCAGGATGAGGAGGTGTGGCGGTGTCCGGTTATCTGCGCAAGATCTCAGGAAGATTGGAGCTTCCAGAATTTCGCCAGCTGGAATCAGTCGGATTTCGTTAGTTCCGTTGCGTGTTCCGTTTGTATTCCTAGTGATCACGGGTCGGTTGTGTGAATTTTTTCCAGTGGTTACTGTCGCGAAAATAGTAGGAATACTCCGGTTACAATACGGCGATATCCAAACGGAATACTGCTTCTACCTTCCGGATAGTTTTCTGGTACGTTTACGATGGGAATATCCTTGGAACTCATCGGAAGTATCGGGAAATTACGCCGTCTCCGATCGGTTCAGGAGTTCGTAATCATCGACCTGGGCACAGAAACGTAGATGGTTTTTGCTAACATTATGGCAATGTTTAATTTCTCCTAGCATGCTATATCATAGCTTACTGGAGTAAATACTTTGTACGATCAAAAAAGCTTTTTCTTTTAATATCAAAATGTCTGCGATTGCCTGTTATGGAACATATTCACTATTGTTTGTGTATAGAATTAATATAAATCACGTGATGAGTGACAAGTATGCATTGTACTTTAATGAAGAAATTCTGATTAATGTTTCCTAAAACAATATCAAAACGACGTGTGAATGTACAAGCAAATGATAACATAAACCGTCGCATCTCATCACTCACCGTATAAAACGAACATTAGCTTATTGATACTACCGACATCTACTGAGATGGAAAGCAATTATGCATTAAAGTTGATATATGTTTTTTGGAAGTTAGATAAGAAACTTTTCTCATTATAAACCTTTTCAAATAAATAAATTTCATAAGAAATCAAAATCAGTTTATTTACACAACTTTAATGATAAGCGTGGAAGCCTAGGTGAAATATAAATGGCGATGACATGATAAACGATGGATGTGTATCTACACTAATTAGAAAGAAAAAAAAGGGAATTGTAGTGATTGTCATATTTCTTTTCCATTTAAAAATTGTTCTATTTTCTTGATTCGTTCTAGAAAAGAAAATTTTCCATCTTCGTGTCTTTAACCCTCTGTCAATATAAAAGAATGAGCGTCGCGGCGGCCAGTGGTGCCGTGAGCACGCAGCAGCAGCACCGTCCAACTCAGGAACAAATTCGTCTTGCTCAATTAATTGAAGATAAAAAGCATGATCATCCTGAAGTAAAAGAAATACTTCGAAAAGTGCTTGATGTTGTCGTAAATTCTAAAGAAGAAGATGCCCTTGTAGCACTTTTTGATTGTGATTATGATTATGAAAAAACGGTTGCATTACTCATTGAGAAAGGTCACGAAGTGGCCAGCGAATGGCGTACTGCAACAAATCATAAACTAACTAAGAAGCAACAGCAAAAAGTTGCTGCAACAAAAAATGGACATAGAGAATTGGATGAGAATGGACAACAACGAGGGAATGGTAACCAAATAAAAATTTCAATGATTCCTTCTTGGTTAAAATTAAATATATATTTTCCTTTCTAATAGATGGTTTGAGTTCTCGAGGTAAATCTCGTGGTGGTCGAACAAGGATACCACAAAACGAAGGCGATTCTCAACATGGTATTAATCAAAAACAACAGCAAAACGATAATCCTATTTCACAACAAAGACAACGAGGTGGTAGTGCATATCGAGGTCGTTATCGTGGTAGCAATCGAGGTGGGCATCGTGGCATAAATAGAAATCATCAACATGTACAAGATTCAAATAATGATATTTTATCACCGTCAGATACAAATCGACGTACTAGAGGAGGAGGTGCTGCTGCTGTTGCTTCTAATCATCAACAGCAGCAATATCCATGGGAAGTTGATCATTGGGATGGTCGAACCATGATTATTTCAAGAACAGCTGTAGATGATGAACAACCATTGAATTCAAACGAATCATCTGAAGGTAGTTTTTTATTCTTTTTTTTCATTATCTGTTATTATTATTCAATATTTATCTTTTTTTTTAAATAGTACCAAGTAGTCAACCAAATAGAAATAATCAAGAAAAATCGAAACCTGATTTTGATCCAATAGAAGCAGCTCGGCAGATTAAAAATGTTATTGGTATTGGACAAGCACCTAAACCAGTAGAATCTGATCAATTACAAAAATCTAAAACAATTGCTCCATTAATGAACACTAAATTAACCCCACCACCTCGAATCCCTCAACAACCCGTCGTTTTTTCCGATCACTTCGATGGTGGAGTCAATAAAATTGACGTCCAATTTGGTAATATTGGTGAATCATCAGAAGACACATCATCAGCATCTGCATTCTATCAACAATCACAATCAATTTCGTCGAACAAAATTTCTCAACGAACAACCGAACAGTCTTCGCATAGTTCACCATCATCTCGTCCATCTGAACAACCGGTGATGAACCAACAGCAACAACAACAGAGGGTACTACAAACACAAATTCAACAACAGCCAACAATGCCCATGAAACAAGTTGTTACGCCTCAATATACTTTACATCAGCAACAACATCCAATCACTGCACCAAATATCCTTTTACAATCGTTACTTT
Organism: Rotaria magnacalcarata; assembly: GCA_900239745.1. Taxonomy (NCBI): domain Eukaryota; kingdom Metazoa; phylum Rotifera; class Eurotatoria; order Philodinida; family Philodinidae; genus Rotaria; species Rotaria magnacalcarata. The sequence goes on along the minus strand of OENM01000336.1, from coordinate 35,636 downwards.
ATCAACAACATCAACCAGATGTAAAATTTTAAATAAACAGTCAAATAGATTCGTTTTTTAATCTTTATTTTTTCTATTTAAGCCAATAACATTAGATACCACATATGATCCAACAGCTTTTTCATTGCCATCGATCGATTTTAATTCACAATATTTTATGGCGGCACAAATGAGTCAACAACAATCAGCACAACAACAAACTCAACCACGCTATTTAGTGTCTCAACAACCTTCACTTCCACAACAAGCATCATCAAAAAATGCGCAGACATCATCTGTATCTACAACAACATCAGCAACGACAGCTAACAAAGCACCAGCTATTCCACCAGGTATGTTTCCCACAGCACCACAATTAAATCCAGCAACTTATTCAACAGCGTACAATGTTCAACAACAAACAGCGGGAGCAACTTATTCAACACCTTATGATACTGAACATCTATTTGCAAATACTTATATGCCATTAAATAATACACAACAAGCACAATCGCCATCAGGTGCCTATGGATCTGTCACACCGCCTGTTCAACAACAGACAAATAATAAAAATGATAATAAAACACTAAAGTAAAACAAAATAGGATAAAATTAAAATTTTCAAACTCATTCTTTTCGTTTCATAGCTATCCACCACCAATAACAGATGGTCTTATGCTAGTAAAACAATATCACCAATATACGCTTCAACAATCGAACAGTCAACAACAAGGTCAACAAACAGCTACACATTCGCCAGCACCATTAAGTTATTTTCTTAGTCATGCACCTAATGGACCAGGTTATTCGGCGGGTAAATTTAAAAACTTCAAGATAACATTCTTTTTCTATTTTCACATCTCATAACTGAGCGAATAATCTTTTTTTTTTCAATTTACGAATTCTTCTTTGATAGTATATACATTTGATTCAAATCATGCTTGATTCAAATGATTTCCAATGTTACCTCACTGTTCTAAAATCTTCATCGATCAATTTTTCTACAACCTACAATCGATAATGGAAATAAATCTTGATTTACTTGAATTTTATTCGTAGGCCCTCCAATAATGTATGCTCAAGCACCTACAGCTATGCCTCAACACCAACAAGCTCCGAAACAGCAAGGACAACCATATAATCAAAATAACTCATCACCAGGTATGGGTGGTAATGATAGTTATTATAGCCGTAATTCATCGTCATCAAATAAAGAAGGACAATATATGTATACAACAACTAATCAACCTCAACATGTTCAAACACAATCTGCTGGTCAACAGCAAAATATTAATAAACAACAACACCAACAACGTACAACTGGCAATGCTTATAATAATCAACAGGGGCAACAACGTCCGTACCAATAGGATAAAGGACCTTCGAAAAATTTCTTTTTTTGTCTTTTACTATTGCTGCTATTATTACTAACGTGTGCATGCGTGTGTGTGTGTGTCTGTCTCTAACTTGTAACTGTGATTTGATCTCTACTCTCATAATGGACACAGCCTTTTTTCTAAGCGTTAATCTTGTCGTTTATTACTGTTGAGCTGCTTCTTTTTTTTTTACGTTAAGTTTGCATGACTCTTCGCCTCATATAAAACAGCTCGTTGTCATTCGTTTGATTTTCTGTGTCTTTTTTCTATGTAAATCCAGAGTTTTTTTCGTCGTTCTCTTCTGTTGGACTGTTTAAGTTTTCGTCTGTTTTTTTTTCTCTCAACGTGAATATGAAGCAAGCAAACAAACACAAAAGAACTTTAAAATCACCATTTCATCATCATCTTTTCGTTTATTTGTTTTTTAGAAAACTTTGAATTTAGATTTAATTTTGACCCGACCATTTGTCGTTTGGGTCTTTACATAGACTATGCCGGGCAGAGATTTAAAACGTAATCAATATGGCAATTATGGGTATGTAAATTTCAACACTAATGATTATTTAACCCTTTATCTGCTGACAGAAATTAAATGGCGTGAATATCATTGTAGAAATAGTTCATCCAGACACTGATTATGGTATGACTTGGGTTACATTTAAATAAAAGTAGTTTATCGTTAAAATCGAAAATGATTCATCAAGGAAAGAATATCTCAAGCTTTTTTTGTCTGTCTTTCTGTTTGAGATACTGTACGCTTGTTAGATTAGATTTTTGTAGTATCATTCAGTTAGATAATAATGGCCCGAGCTTCGAACAAACTGTCAACAATAACTTCTGTTCTTTATTATTATCTATGAATTTGCATGAAAAATAAATTAACAATAGAGATGGTCTGATTCGTGTTACTCATGATGATTATATAAAAACTAAGTCAAAAAGAAAAGTATTACTTTGACAAGTGTACTTAAGTAATAGTTAAAAACTATTCTGCAAAATAAGAGTAGCGCTCTAGCGAAACAACTTCGTATATAAAATTCAAAATCTTCAGCCTGTTGAATTTTTAAATTTTATTTCAAACTTTATAGGCCAATAAGGAGTCACTTGAACTCAATACTTTATTATTTCGAGTAGAGATAGCTTCTAGGAATCAGTCAATAATGAACTGATAGAGGATACAGATTTAATGAAAATACATGGATTTCAATCAAATATCGATATTATAGATATGCTAATGGCCGAGGTGGCGGTGGCGGTGGTGGTGCACCACGTAATCATGTAATACCAACGGAACCTCCATATACCGCCTATATTGGTAATGCACCTGATTCAATGGTACAAGGTGATTTTGAAAAGCACTTATTTACCGGAATGAAAGTTAAACAAGTTCGATTAGTTCGAGATCGGCAAACAGATCGATTTCGAGGTAATTTCATTTCTTATTCATGAAATATTTAATTATTTCGATTTTATTCACAGGTTTTGCTTATGTCGACTTCGAAGATGAAGAATCATTACGTCGTGCTATTGATCTAGATGGAACTGTATGTTAATAAGATTGGATATTAAAAAAAAAACTCACTTAATATCTATTCTAGTTCATTAACGATCGTCCGATTCGAATTGATGTCGCTGCTCGACCATTAGGTGCAGCAAAAAACGAAGGATTTCGTAATAAACGTAAATATAACATTACTATTGACATACGCTTTGTAACAGTTAAAATTCGATGAGATCTTTTCAGAACTATTTGTCAGATTATATGTTTTCGTCTCTAGGCATTTATTTGAAGAGCTTTCTAAAAAATCCAATTTAAAACTCTGTTTTGCTCCATTGCTGCACAGTTTTGAATACTTTTTTAGATTATTCACATTCAATCTTGTGATGATTTAAGTTTCTTAATGAATTTCAAGAAAAAATTATATTTCTGTTAAAGTAAAATCGAAATAAGAAAAAGTGCTTCTTTTTCATATGCAACTTATCTTCAAGCTCAAGAAAGACTTTGAAAAAACAAAATTCTAGATAAATGTTAGAGCTACGTTGTATATCTTTTTTTGTGAAAAGAAAGAAACTAAATGTTATTTCGAACTCTAAAGCGAAGTAAAAATGAACCTAATATTGAATCAAACGTTTTTAGAATGTTCTCAATACTGTATGGAGTAGGAGAAAAACAACTTCAGCTTATAAAAAATATGTGTTAGGTTTTTTACTATTGATTATTTCGATGCGAAATGCTTCATTCTTTTTTTTTCTTTGTTATTCTAGCTGGTTTTGAATCTCACGATAATCGTCGTGTTCAATCCGGAAATAACAATGACAATCGATCTAATGACAGATTTCGTTCAGGTGGCCGCCGTAATTATAATCAAGGAGAAAATTTTCAACGCACCGCTGATGGTCATAACCAAGATGGTAAGTGATCACTATTATTTTCTTCTACTTTTTTTACTTTTCATTTAGAATCGTATGGTGGACGAAATTATCATTCATCAAATTCCGATAAAAATCATGAGCGTTATCAACAAAAAGCATCCAATGATGATGTTTTTATTGCGCCGGACACACCAGCCTCGAGTGAAGATGTTCCTGATCAAACATCAAATGATCAAAATACAGCAATAACTCGACAAGCAAGTCGTAATTGGGCCGATTGTCCGATCGATGAGACAACTATTGAACAACCATCATCACCACCACCGAGTGCTGATAATACATTCACTGGTGATGATTTTCAAGTACGAAGAAAAATAAATTTTTACATTGAAAGTTAATTCAATGTAATATTATTTCAGGTCGTTCGTAATAAAAATCCAAAGACTCGTATGAATCAACAAACATCATCACGCCCCATGAATAATCAATATGGTCGTGGTCGTAGTAATGTTAATGATCGTCGTGGAGGACCGCCACAAACGACTGGTGGACGTAATTATTATGAACAAAATCCAGCTCAATACATGAACCAACATCAACAACAATCGTATCGCCATCAACAACAAGGACCTTCACAAAGTCATATGAGCTCATCATATCGTGCGAACAATAACAATAATAATCGAAACCCACCATCATCTGAATCACGACAAAGACTAAATTCTAATAGATCAAATACTAGTCGAACTCAAAATGATAATATCGAACGTACGAAAACAGGAACTAGTGAAAGTTCAAATGATATTAATAATAATTCAGTATCATCTGGTAAAGTTGTTTCTATAATTTTATTTTATTTTACATATATTATTTCATATAGAAAATCGGCCACGTCTGCAATTGTTACCGCGTTCACAAAAAATCTCATCGTCAACCGATGAAGCTCCAACGTCGGAACCCGCAGGACGAAATTCAAATATTTTTGGTTGTGGTAAGTAAAACTATTATTTTCTTTTCTATTCATTTAATTTCTATGTAAAGGTAAACCGCGTGATGAACGTGATCCAAAAGTAGCTGAATTAAACAAACATATCGAGGAAGTCGTTGAAAAAGAACAGCATATACCTCGAACCCAATCGACTACATCAAATGGATCAATCGATGTTGTCGCCAAGTAAGTCAATACTGTCAAACATTGAAAATATTCAGATTTGCTAAGCGTACATTTAAATTAAAAGATTTCAATAGATTTTTTTTATTAACAAAATTAATATTAAATATGTATTGCAGGATGCTGTCTGTAATACTCATCCTTCTGGGATATGTAATCGTTTTTGGATAAAATTTTAGAAAAAAACAATATAATGTTTGGCACGAACAGCTTCATATGATCGTAAAATAATTACAAGTCTCCTAACGGAGAAACCATTATCTTACGTATATCTCTCGTAGACTAGACATTTCTAAAGCATAAATCGTGAGATTTTTCTAAGACTTGCACACAACGACGTCATTAGCTTATGATACAAATAGAAATATCGATTGCAAAGAAAATTTGAGTTTGATATTCTAAAATTTGCTCATCCACGCTAATGTAAATAATATCATGTGAAAAATTCAGTTTGAAATAAGAAAATGTCTTTTTCTAACCAGACACTCGTGAAAATGCAATAGGATTCATCCTTTATTTAGGAGAAAATGCTTCTCCGTACTCTCGTAAGTGTCTTGGGATTAGTAAATCTTTGAAAAGAAATCTTATTCAGTAGTTATTGATATCTATGAAGTCTCTTATCAATAACCTCTAAATCAGTCTTGTTCTTCATAAGTTTGACGATCTTGTGACACTCGTATTTGTCTGGGAGCTGATGCTAGATTGCAACTAACACAAATAAAAAAGAAATAATATTGATAAGAGCACTTAGACTTGGCCTCCACGTGAAAATGCTTCATTAGAAATTATTTTTAATCAGTCTGATGAGATTCTACCTCAAATCATTTTCTCATGAATCCAAGCGAAGGTATCAACACATAATCACTGATCAAAAATATACATGATTCTATTTCTAATATAAAAATAAAATAAAATATTTGACTTTGAAACCTTTTTATTATTATCAATATTGGAAAAAGTCAATATTCTTCAATGAATGTATTACTTCATTTGAATACGTATTTTATAAACAAAAACATTTTCTATCAATTGTTAATTTTAGCGATAAAAATAGATTTACAGTTTGTCTAAAAGTACCACTTATTTATGCTTGAATATTAACTCCGAGAGAAAATATTCTCCTACTCTTTTTTTCTTCTTCGTTGACAATACTGATGAGTCTGTGCAATTTAGTTCTCACATTGAAAACTGGCAGTTCGATTTCCTTTTCTTTTCTAGGCCGGTGCGAATTTTAACGGCAGCAAAGGAATCATTAATTGGCCATTAAACAAAAGAAAAACTTGCCTTCTTCCTTTTTTTTTTGTCTTTTCTATTTTTATCCGTTTTGTTGTGTAATTTCTTTGGTACGCAGGCTCACATATTTATTATTAAATGTGCTGCTGCGATTAACTGTTCGTTTTTTTTTCTTGTTTGTTTATTTATCTTTTGAAAAAAAACACAACTTATTACGTTGTTTATTTCCGTTGCTTTGCTCTCTTTTCTTAGATTGTTGGTGAGAAGGAAAAGAAAAAAATTAAGTTGATAGATTTTTGATTGTATGCGAATGTTAAGGAAATCATGTTCTTCTCTTGTTTGTTTTTGTTTTTGTTGTTATTGTGGTGTATTGACTCCCTTTGCACAGACCATATTGTACAGCTCTTTTGGAAAAAAAACAATAAAACTTATAATCCATTTCCCTGGTTAAAAAATGTTTAGGTTTGACTTTTTTTTGTTTATATAGAAAAACTTCTCCGCATGACTTCGACTCTGATATCATCAAACGCAAATTCAAAAAAATCATCGTCTAATAATACAACAATGAATGGCGACTCAAATGAATCGCCTCTTACAGAAGAAGAATTGAAAAAGAAAGAAACACCAATAACAGTTAGTGATGTTCTTCGATTACGAAAATCTACGAATAGTAAAATCTAAATAAGTAGATGAAAAAAAACAAGAAGAAATTTGTTTTGTTTTGTCCTAGGTTATCTAATAGAAACAGATGAAAATGCTTATAAAATTAATTTTGTCCATTTTCGAATTCGTGATATGAACACGAACAAGATTCTTTTTGAAGTTGAACGAGACTCTGGTATGATGAAATTAGTGTTTTCCTTTAGAATAATTTTGCTATGTTTTTGTTTTGAATAAATAGATGATGATGAATTCAATGATGACGTTGATTCATCGGCTGGTCGCTTTGTTCAATATAATTTTCCAGCGTCATTCCTGAAACTAGAACAAGTTGGTGCTTCGTAAGTATGATTAGAAACTATGCAAAATTAGAAGAGAAACTTTAATGTTTATCATGGACTATAGTTTTTAGATAATTAATGAATTTTTCATTTATAAGTTATCTTATAGTGAGTTTCGAATTTCGGACCAATTTATCGGAGTTGCACAGCAACTTTCTCAAGAAATTATCGATTAATATTATCACATAGAATTATTGTTGAAGTTTCGAGACATCAATTGATTTCGCAGTATAGCAATACTTCAAAGAAGAATCTACTTTCATGACTTCGTGATTGTTTGTTTTAATGAGTTTTTTTTCTTCTTCTTCCGAGAGTAGCACATCGTAAGCGCGCAAGTTGCATGCAAACTATGAAACTTAGCAGTAGATTCATTAATTGCTCACTCCTATGGAAACCATTGTTTTTAATAAATGAAAGATTTCAGAAAAGACATGTTTGTTGATTCCATTAAATATGTTTATAGGCAAATTTTTCGATGTAAACTCTGAGTTTGTGATTTCTAGCAAATTCCGCATTCTTAGTACAAGTCTAATAGATATACTATTGTTTTCCAAGTTTGCTAGAGCTCCCTTCGAATCCGAATAAAATCTACGTACCATTTGAGATTTCATCTATGCTTTTATTAATTTTATTTAGAGTCGAATTTACTGTGGGCGATCGAGAAGTAAAATCTTTTCGAATGATTGAGCGTCACTATTTTCGTGATCAACTGGTTAAATCCTTTGATTTCGACTTTGGATTTTGTCCGCCAAATACAAGAAATTGCATTGAGCATATTTATGATATGCCCGAATTTGACTCGAAACAAAGTAATCTCTACTATTCTTGTTAGTTCTTGTTTTTTGAAACGTTATTTTTTCTTAGTTAAGGAAATGATTGAACATCCGAATGAAACTAAATCAGATAGTTTCTATTTTGTCGACAATCAATTAATTATGCATAAAAAAGCGGCTTACTCATTTGATCTGGGTCGTTCACAATAAAATTTCATCTTCTTCATTTTTATTTGTGTACAATGGACAGTAATGCTTTATGTGTTCACTTCGTATATTCATGTGTCAAATATTTATTTGTTTTATTTTTTGTACAATCATTTAGTATTCAATTATGTTTCACCTCTAATTATTTTCTCCTTTTCTTCTTTTTTTTTTGATAACCAACATAATGAAATGAAGGATCAATACGATTGTTTAAATAAAGCTCAATTGAGCTTTGAATATTTGCATACAAATTCAACTACACATACATTCCTTTTTGGTGCACTAGCTGAACTAGTTGATAATTCAAAAGATGCAGGTGCAAAAAATCTTGATATTTATACATGCAACAATCCATACTTACGTGGAGGATTTTATCTGGCATTTTTGGATGATGGTTGTGGAATGAATTATGGTAAGTTTTGTCGAATAGAAATCAACGAATGACTGCATAGTAATGGAATCTATGATAATTGGTTTTCTTTCAATATTCTATGGGTTATTATCTGTTGGATGCTGAGAAAGACAATGGTTCAAAATGGATCGGAACAATGTGGTTTTTTTTTATTAGAAAATTTTTCCTTTTTCTTATACTTAGGATTGACCAAGATTTCTAATAAAATCAAGGGGCATATTTTTATTAATAGCATTGACTATTACTATTACCCACTATAATTATTTCATGAAAAAAAAGCTAATCTTTGATATGATTAATGGTGAGAAACTACAATGTGCATATGTAATTATATAGTATATGTCTATTGGACCTAATAAATAGAAAAAACTTCTTTAATAGCAGGCTCGAAATAATTCTCATGATCATAGATTTCATATGTCGTCTCACCATTATCTCAGTGTTTTATCTAGGTTTCATTTTTCGGGTGGGCGGCTGAAATTTTTGGTGGGACTGTTGGCAAGAAAATTTCTTATCATATAGTAACGAGTGGCCCATAAAGAATGGCGGTCCCATTATTTACTCAATATCTTTTTGTTATTCATTGATTTGAACTGAACCTTTTCCCAAAAGATTAAGCATTCGATTTTCTACCAACTCATGTGTAAAAGATTTTTTTAAACTACAAAACGGTAAGTACTAAAACGAAGAAAAAGGATCCAAAACTCTTCAACTTTCAAGCACACAATCCATTTTTTTTAATTTGCTTTCCATGTAACGATCTACAAAAAAACTGAGTCCACCATGTTAAAGAGCATCAGATTCTGGACAAGATTCATGTCTTCGAAATATTTTGTCATCACAAAATGAGTAAAAAGTTCTGCATCAATTTTTTCGCTTTTTCTAAAAAACCCAACTGTCATTTCATGTTTTTGATGCTTACATGAAAACGCATGTCATTCGCTAAAAAAGCGTTATTTTTTGACGATTGTTTTTCTTTGAAAGCTAACATACTCGACTACACCCCTGTACACTATGCAAAGTTTCGTTTGCAGTAGACTTTCTTGAAAATCGAAATTAGAGCGTTATGGACGAGTTTTCGGAAGATATCGATTTAATAGGCGAAGACCGCTTTTAAGAAACTTTTTCCAAAGATATCGGAAAGAGCGCACTTGAAAATACCAAAAAATGTTTCTCCCATAATTTAAGCCTGCGTATAAATTGCCGAAACATACTCCAAATGTTAATGTATTTTGAACTGGAACGTTGCCGATTTTTGCACCTTTTTTTCTACGTTTTAGCACTTAGTCGTTTTGCAGTTTAAAAACATCTTTCACACATGAGATTGTAGAAAATCGAATGCTTAATCTTTTGGGAAAATGTTCAGTTCAAATCAATGAAGAGCAAAAAATATATTGAGTAAATAATGAGACCGCCATTCTTTATGGGCCACCCGTTACTTTTATGAAATCAACTGTATGTTTTCGGATGAGCGCCGTCCACCCTGCCTATACAGTAGATAAATCACTGCATTATCTAACCTATGGTTCGAAAACAATATCATTTTATTAAAGTTCAACTCGGTCCTGACAAACAATAGCGATTGACCTTCGCTGATAACTTGTCGTAGTAGTTCAATATTTGTATTGATCAGTTCTAAGATCGATTGAATTTATTATCCATTTCTCAAAAATTTTCTATTTTTCAAAACAATACTAATTTTAGAAGATATTAAAGAGATCAACATGCTGTTAAATAAAATGTTGTGAAAATTGTTTTGTCATACGTCATTTGATGAGTATCTATGTGATCAGATTTTCGATCGTCGGAGGATCGTCGCCTACACAAGAAAACCTTTCTCTATGCATGTATCATCAAAATATGACCAAGTTTTGTTTTCATTCCATTAGACGACGTCTTCAATGTAATTGTTTTTGGAAAATCTGCCAAACGCCATAGTCTTGTTTCGAATCAAATTGGTCAATATGGGAATGGTTTAAAATCCGGTGCTATGCGTATATCGAAGGACTTTATACTATTTACAAAAAAAGATAATATTGGTACATGTTTATTTATTTCTCGTACGTTTCATGACGAACAACATATATCTCAAATAATATGTCCGATGCCTTGCTTTGATTTGACTACTCAACAACCAGTTCAGAATACTGACGATGATCAAATAAATGGTACACTTACATATACATATGATAGAAGTAAACATGAACTTGAAATGCAATTAATTATGAAATATTCTCCATTTCAAACAATGAATGATCTATTTAAACAATTCGATTTAATTAAATCGTCTAGTGGAACACTGATTGTTTTATATAATTTAAAACTATCGAATATCGGCGAACCCGAACTTGATATAAAAACCGATCCATATGATATATTAATCGATTCAAGAAATCGAAGAAATTTATTGACTGATGATGATGATAGGTAAATATTGAATTTTAATTTCCATTTTTTCAAATCTCCTTACAATTTATACGAAATATTTCAAGTGAAAACTCTCGAGGAGACTATACGCCTTTTTGTTTTAGTATTCCTTTAGAATATCGTTCATTTCGTGCCTATGTTTCCATTCTCTATTATGAACCACGTATGCGTATAACAATTCAAGGACGACGTGTTATAACAAAAAAAATATCATATACATTATACAAACCTCGAAAATATCAATTTAAATCTACACGTTTTAAAACACGTTCTGAACAAGAAATAAAAAAATGTGAAAAAGAACTTTTATCATTAGAAGAACGTATACGTGAGGTTGATTCGCAAGTTCATCATCTGCAACATATTAGTGTAACAACTGCGACTGATGAACGAATGCAATTAAGAAAATTACAAATCAATGCAACTGACCTAAAAGATCTTGCAAATCGATTATGTAATGGACTGGTAAAAAAACGTATGGAAATGAATACAACGAAAACCTTAGCATTTATCTTTGGATTGAATATACAAAATCGATCATCAGATGGTGTTTTTGTTTATCATTGTGGACGGCTAATTAAAATGTATGAAAAAGTTGGACAAGCAAATAAAAAAATTTTGTAAGTCTTTCATTTTATTGACGATAATTTGCACAATGATATTAACTCTCTTAATTTTGATTTAAAAGATACTGTCGCGGTGTTGTTGGCATTGTTGATATTCCTTCCATAGTATTGGAAACTACGCATAATAAACAGTCGTTTGTTGATGAAAAAGAGTATCATTTCCTACTTAAAAATATGGGTGAATACATGCGGCAATATTGGACTGATACAGGAATCGAACATTATGTTCAAGAATTTTGGGAAACTTATGGTATGAAGATCTGTTTAATTATTTGAATAGGAAGGAAACATTTTTCCAGTTCGTTCACATAAGAAATGATAGAATAGCAGAATTACTTGCATAGACATTCAGAAAAAAAGCCCTACAGAGAGGGTTCTTTACTGACAGCTCTTTGTCCGATATTATAACAAATAATCCTGATTAAGAATTCGCTTTCGTGAACGTACGCTGTTTATCTTCTCTATGAAATAGAGTAAGAAATATTTTTTTATCCAAGGTTATCGAGACGATCAACTTGATCGACCACCATCAAATGATCCTGAGCCAGTTAAACGTCGCCAAGTAGCTATTCCCATGCTTATTCAATGTGATCAATGTTTAAAATGGCGTCGTCTCCCCTATCATGGCAACGTTGAACCTTTAACACAAAGTCAACTTGAATCATGGCGATGTTCCGACAATAGTGATATTCTTAATAATACGTATGAATTATAAATGGCATCGTCGCATGCAATTATAACTCTAAAAATATTTTTAGATGTATCGACAATGAAAAACTTGATCTCATACCTGAAGGAGAATTGAAACCGAAATCTCAAGGAACCCATAATGAAAATCGTACTGGATCACGGGCAGTTTCACCACCAGCTCGGTCTTCAATAAATAATAAACGTATCTCAAATGCTGAAATTTCATCAACAACAGCGAATATTGTAAATGAATCGATCTATTAAAGTTTATTTTCTTTTTGTATATTGAAAGTAAATTTTAGAATTCAAAAATAGCTACTCGATTAACTGTTGCACCAACATCAACCACCCAGTTAGAGAATCGTACTCTGCCTTCATCTCGTTTATTATCGGCAAAAGCCAAAACTAAAAAGAAAAGAAAACGCCTTATTAAAACACAATCAAGTAAATCGAAATCTACCGCTATTGGTGTAATGAGTGATGATGAAGATGAAAGCGAATCATTTACATCTGTTATGCAACAAACTCATCATCAAACATCTACATCTGTTCGAGTAAGAAAAATCAACTAAATGCAAAACATCGTATCTAATCAGTAGGCAATTCGTTCGTGGTTAGGAGAAATATAAATATAAAAGCTAGACTTACGTTCGTCTACGTATTCAGTTTGTATGAAGATTTTTCGATTGTATCTATGAAAATTGGTATCAAAAATGTTTGTTTTAGTTTGCTTTTTCACTTTTTTGGGCTTTTCATTCGAGTTTTGCTGTATGTCAGATGATCAAATGGTTGAGTCAGAACGAAGGCCGCGATTGTAAACTTTCCCATATCAGCTTGAGATAAGAGTATTTTAGTTTTGAACGTATCTTACTTATGTAATATTAATGCTCATCAGAGCTTAAGAAGGAAAACAGCAGAAAAAATGAATTTTTGCACCCCTATCGACCATGTAATGATAATTGAAGATTTTAGATTTCATACGGAGATAAAACGCTTTTTATTCAATATTAAACTACGTTCTGTACATTAGAGGTGTTAACTTGATGCTTTTCTAGCTTGCACCAACAAATGAAGTTTATTTAATTGACGATGATGATGATGATAATACTGAAAATATCGATGATATAAACAACCGTCGTCCGCCACCAACGATTGGTGCACGCTTATTGGCCATGTATCAAGGTGTCCGACGTTCTGGTATAGTTCTAAGTGTCAATGATAAATGTGGTACTTTTAAAATGCGTTTTGATGAATTTCCAACGGCTGAATTCGATTATTCATTCAGTTATAAATCATCAACATGGTCTTATATTGGTACTGCACCACCACCAATAGATCCTACCATAACATCAGTTGAAACAATTCCCAATGAAGAAGAGCCACTATGTAGTATTGCACAAAAATTCAAATCCCTAATTAAAGTAAGATTTCTATGATGTTAACGGTATCGAAAATATTTCTATTTTTGTTTAGTTTATGTTACCANAACACCCGATCCGTGGAAGATCTAAGATACCCAGGTGAAAGAAAACGGTCCGTAAACGGCCTTAAACGTCGTAATAACGGTGTAAAGCGTTAAAAAACGCGCCGTAATCCGTCAGGCCGGATTACGATGTCAAAACCGGAGAAAAACGATGGCCGTTTTCTATTAAAAAAACGGCCCTCAAAACGAGCTGACGGATTCCGGCGAAATAAGGTGAAAAACGACGCCTTATTTCACCGTTTTCTAGCCGTTTCCTGGCTTTTAAGGCGCCGTTTCAGACGGTCGGAAGATTCTCCTGGGTATTCTAGAAAGAGATCATCATACTAAAGAAGCATCTAGATTCTCAAAATACGGCTACTAGAATCTGAAATTTACCGGTGTACTGCTAAAGCTTCTTCCAACACCTTATTTCCTGATTGGATTTCTGAAGACATTAGCTAGTAGGCATATGTGCCCCATAGCAGGTAGAGTAATCTTGCTGTGATAAAAAAAACTAGCAGTTTTCTTCGATAGAATTTATACGTAGAACGCTTTGTCTTATTCCATCAGTTGATTTGATTTAGATTGTTGAACAACATAAAGCTGATGAAGTACGTTGGCGAGCATCAGCTCAGCATATACAAGAAGAAGCAACTAAATTACTTAATCTTTCTGGAATGGTACCTTGATTGGATTTCAATTTTTTCTAATATTTAATTTTCTCTTCATTCTATTTTGTTAGTCAATTCCTACTGACTGTTCAATCAAAGATTTCGAAGAACATATTCAACGTAACATGAAACAATCTGGAAATATATCTTGATTTTATGCATTTATATCCTATTTTATTGTATATTATTTAGTATATTTTTCTATAGAACTTTTGCTTCAATCGTATATATGAAACAAAATGTATCTTGTTCTCTCGTATTATTCCTAGTTTCAAGTTTTTTATGTCGATAATCATGTGATGATTAAAAGTAAATACGAGTAAACATTGAAATATAACTAGCAGATATTTTCTTTGAATATACGTGTGTGTGTGTATATATATAGTTCATTGTTACTGTTGTTTTTTCTTTTTGTTTATGTTATTTTTCATACTCATAGAACAGATTGAATCGAAAAAGTAAAAATAAAATGAACGTGATAAGTAAAATTAGATTACGATTTATTTGAGTGTCTTAGGACTTAGACAAAAAGATTTTCTCGGAATATTCCGTCGTTTTTGGTTTAAATTTTTCTAACTTGATAGTAACGACCTTCTATTTAAATGAATTTATTATTGTAAACAATGTAATATGACTATTTAACGCACATCTCTAATGATGTGAACAATAACAGACAGTTCGAATATCAAATTTCGAATACATCTATAAACAGAGAAAGCGAAAGAAAAGAATCAATCATGATCATTTTCTCGTCTTCTATTTACATATGATCATGGTTTCAAATCAAAAGTTTGCTGGTGATCTAATAATTTCTATCGTAGCTATATGCATCTTAAGTACAACTATCTTATCCGTCTCAACAAATAATTGGAATGTTAAATATGAAAATTCAATAGCCAATCGAACAGGTTTATTTCAACAATGTTCAAATGCAATTTGTTGTGATACAAAAGAATTAGATCGATCCATAACCGTGTTAGCTTTATTTAGTATTATTTTTTTATCAACAAGTACACTTTCGTCATTATTTTTAATGGCAATAACAGCTAATTATAGAACTCAATGTTACATGCTTGTACCATTGACATTTTTTGGTGCTGGTATTTCAATGACATTAGCATTAATTCAAATACTTGACCGAGTTGATATGAATGGTTATTCAGCATTTATGTTTCTTATTAATACAATTCTTGCTTATGTTTTAGGAGCAATTTCACTGATACATGCTAGTATGTTCTATTTTTAAATATTTTTATTCGAGAGAAATCGATATGAATGTTTTAAAATAAAATCAAAAATTATACATATCCATTGGATGTCTTTGATTCAAACGATTTTCGTAATGAAATTTATATTTTCGGGTGTGGATTAATTTTAGCCTTAATTTTATTTGTTGTCTTTGTTTTAATATCATTGTCTTGTAATAATCTTTTCCGTGATCGAATTTTGTGGAAAAAACGTCTCTTAAAGACTTTCAAAATGCACATCTTCTTAATTAGTCTCGCACCTTACATATATCTAACCATGTATAACGAAACGAAGAAAAAAGCACTTTACACTTCTCACGAGTTAATCAAAAATCATCGGGCCATAACTAATGACATTTATATGCCAAAACTATAGGTGTTTTACCTTAGATTCTCAACTGTGAATCATCATATATTATCTAAACGTGATCAGAGGATGCAAAATAAATGTTCATAATTAAATTGAATTTACTTGAAACATAAAATTAGCCCACTAAGAAGTCTCATGCCATAGATTTCTAGTTCGCTCTTAACGAAAAAATTAGTTCATATATATTCATTTTCATAAAACTAACTGTGAAATTGATGCTT
Source organism: Rotaria magnacalcarata (assembly GCA_900239745.1). Classification (NCBI taxonomy): domain Eukaryota; kingdom Metazoa; phylum Rotifera; class Eurotatoria; order Philodinida; family Philodinidae; genus Rotaria; species Rotaria magnacalcarata. Next base: position 19,397 of record OENM01000336.1, on the reverse strand, counting down.
TTCTAATTCATAACACTAATTTACAGAAAGCATTTTTCACGATTAAAAAGTTTGTTATGTAAGGTGCAGGCAATTCAAACTTCAAATCTTTTTTTTCTGTGGTTTATTGTACCATCATTTGATAGAACAAGGGCTGCTGATTACGAAAATCTACTTTTTATTTTCAGCAAATGCTTCCTTTCAGTCAAAATTTGCAAAATATTCAATCGTATCGTTTTCCTCAAAGAAGCAGAACTTTTCAGAAATGTATTAACTTTTTTATTTTATCGTTTTGTTCGACATCTGAAAATTATTTTTTCAGATTCAGCATCAAAAACTGACTAGAACTAACGTGTTAGATCGACTCGAGACCCTCAAATCACTACGGATGATTTTTTTCTTCTTTCTTTTTTATGTTGAGAAAATTCGTTTTTCTAAATTTTGAATGAATTAGCCATATTTCTGCTCGTATTTCTCAATTTTCTTCACCAAAAATGAGTCTTTATGCAAAAGAATAATCACATTCAGAATCACCATCAAAACCTGAGTTGATTGATATATATTTCGAAAATTTTGGTCGTATGTCATTTTTGGATGAAATTTTCGGTCACCGTTACAGGTATAAATTCGAAAAACTCTGAAATCATTGAAAGCTGTTAATATACATATCAATCAACTCAGTTTTTTATGCTGATTCCGAATNAAATACGAGCAGAGATATGGCTAATTCATCCAAAATTTAGTAGAAACGAATTTTCTGAACATAAGAAAGAAAGAAGAAAAAAATCATCCGTAGTGATTTGAGGGTCTCGAGTCGATCTAACACGTTAGTTCTTGTCAGTTTTTGATGCTGAATCTGAAAAAATAATTTTCAGATGTCGAACAAAACGATAAAATAAAAAGTTGACACATTTCTGAAAAGTTGTGCTTCTTTGAGGAAAACGATACAATTGAATATTTTGCAAATTTTGACTGAAAGGAAGCATTTGCTGAAAATAAAAAGTAGATTTTCGTAATCAGCAGCCCTTGTTCTATCAAATGATGGTACAACAAACCACAGAAAAAAAAGATTTGAAGTTTGAGTTGCCTGCACCTTAACTAATTTAAAACGAAGATGAAACAACTACTGCATAACTGATGAATTTCTCTCGATAGCATTTTCTTAAGAAAGAAAAGAAATTGAATAAAATCTGTATTTGAAACTACACTTCATGCGTTCATTTTAATTTTATTAGTTTAATTTTACACTTATCCCGGACCAATGTTCACAGGTAAACGTTCAATAGTACGTAAGCATTCATCTTGAAGATTATATAGTTTGATTTGCCGTTGAATTTCCGTATTTTTATGAATCGGTAATTTGAGTAGTGCGGCAAACTCGAGCCATATAATAAATTCATGTCTTTGTTGTAACCATGTTGAATAATCATAAATGTAGCAATATGTAACCATTTGATTATATTCACTTGTTTTGAATTTGGATATAACTGAATTTCGTACTTGAACTGGATTTGAGCCGATGAGTGGTAAAACAATCATAATAAGAACATACAAGAAGAATAAAAAGCAATGATTCATGTGTAATATTGTTATGTTTTTCGTCAGTATATGCTTGTTTTTTAGGATCAACTTAAATAATAGAATGATCTAGATTGAAAAAGAAATGATAACAAAAAGCAAAATTAAATGTCAAAAAAAGTTAACATCATAGAAAAAACGACTTGTAAAGGACATATCTGATATTGTTCGTAGTTCATAAATGAACTTTCTTTGAACGTGAAAAGAATAATAATGATTGCGTTTTGACAGACTTCATAACATTCAAGTTGACAGAATCTTTTATTTATTAACTTACTGAGATCATAGTTATTAACAAAGTTGTTCACACCGTCTACAGAAAATAATTTCAGTGAAACACAACTCAAATCACCTAAAAGTTTATGCTCCATAGAATAATGTTTAAAGGATACAAACAACCAGCAAACGTCAAAAGAAGCCGCTCAGATAAGCAAACATATTCTGTGAGCGCCTATTTGACATACTTTTGTGTCGTTTAAAAATAATTGTAAAGTTGAAAATGTCTAATAAAACTATTTTGTTTTTAAATTAATCCTTACTGATGAGGTGAACGGCATAATCGCTACTTTATGTAACTGTTTGAGTATGATGATCCACTTAAACCCTAGTTTAATAAAAAAAAGTAAGGCAATGTGACGGTAAAACTTACAGCTGACTGGAGGCGCTTCTAATATGATAAACCGAACAGTTTTGTCTGAACCATTGAATTAAAAGTTAGTGGATTCATGGATGGACTTCATTCTGATCTGGCATAGATGACAAGCACACTCGGAAGATTATGCTATTTTCAGCACAATTAGGAGCTGTATTTTCCCTCTGTCAGTGTTCTATTGATTATACAGTTTAAAATTCTCGGCTGAGCTTCATTCTAGGCAACCGATTCTTTTCTTTTCTTTTGCATAAGAGCGCATATGGAGATGCTACACTTAAGCAAGACCTTCTCTCTAAAAATGAACTATTTTTTACTACAGAATAATTGACTTTTATAATTAACGTGTCGCTATTTTGTATGCTGCTGAGAGATTGAACTTCGCTTCTAAAAAAATCAAGTTTTGAAAAAAGAGCACTTATAAGCTCTACATTGTCCCGCAGGGGAACCGGAAAGTTGAGCACAGGAAAGTTAAGCATGAATAAACAAAGCTCATACAGATAGTGTATTGACTGACAGAATAAATTTATTTACATTCTCTGACAGATAGTGGGTGTGGGCGTGGGCGTCACTAAAAGGTAAAATAAGAGTAGCACCCACGCACCCAAACCCACAATTAATTAAGTTCTCTGTATTCATTTAGTGTGAATAACTAGACTATTGTACAGAATTTGTACTTATTATATTTATGTTGTTATATTGTATATGCTCTAATTAACATAAATTGGTTTATGTTAATTCATTATTTTTTTAAGTTTTTTTTTATTTCTTTCGTGCTTATAATTCCAGTGCTTAACTTTCCGTGCTTATCTTTCCTCGTGCTCAACTTTCACCAATTCGTGAATGTTGGTATCGATATTTTTCTTAATCAGTAGATCTGATGAATTGTTTCTACGTGAGATTTTTCTTTGATACAAAAATTATTTAAAATTTCACAAGAAATTATTACAATATCACGAACATAAACAGATTAACGAAAACGAATTGGATTAAATGTTCGTTGACTTTTCTTCTTTGAGATTGAAATTTGCTCTTCGTTCCCAATGAAATGACAACATTTCCTAAATCAATTCATCACTCGATCATCTGAAATTTCTGCAAACTATGGATTCCGCTTATTTTTCGACGTATATCATGGATGTTGTTGAACATAGTTTCCCATCATAATCAAACATCAGTTTACGGTATGAATCGTTTTGCCAACACCAGCATACCTAACAGATGCCAATTCATTATGATTTCTGTAATAGTAATATCACAACTTCAGAGTCCAATAATTATCACACATGTCAATGCATTTTAATTACGAAAGACCTCTTTTAACAAGTAAAGACGAAAGAGAAAAAAAAATGAATAATTCGTTCATTCCTGTTTATCAAAGCGTAATAATCCTTGGTTTTCACTGTAAAAAAAGATAAGGAGAACGCATACAAAAAAAAATAGGACAAAATATCCAGTGCCAATGACAGAAATTTACAGAAAAGATATAATAAATAGACACATGTACATAAACAAGAGATAAAGTTTATTTTAGTATATTAAACGACGCATTTCACATGTAAAACCATGTGAAATACGTAAATGACATGGCTCAGAAGACGAAATAGACAGTACAAACGTTAGATTATCTCATATTCTAAGAAGATCTATCAAGTGCTTTGAATAAAAGTGATGATCGTTTTAGATGTTTATCATTTTCCATGATTATTATTAAATCACGAATATTGGCTCTGCTTGGATGCCTTTTTAATTTCTAAAAAATGAAACATTTTGTTTCTATAAATTTTATTTATTTATGCATAAATGAACATACGAATTTTTTATTGAGATTTAACACAGAAGAATTTCGTCTTGTGACTTTCGAATCGCGCTTGGTATTTTCTTCAAATTTACGTTTGTGAGCTAAACCATCAATGTGTATTGTTTCTGCTTGTTTTTGATTTATCTATTTAAAGAAAATAATAAATATGATATTAGGACTTCAAATATTATTTACATCTTCAGAATCGTTGTTCGCTTGTTGATTCTAATAAACCAAAAAGAGCACAGTTCAATTAAATGATTCATTTTTTGTTGATAATTTTTCTTACTTGAGTTACTCGAGTTGAAATAGTGCCTCGCAATTGTGAAATAGACTTTATTTGCTCGATTATATATTTAAGTCTTTCTTCAGTCGCATGAGAAATAAGTGCAAGAACAGAATCATCATGAATTGTTATGTTGCCACCTTCCGATCGTTTATCTTTTTTAACTAAAAACAATTTATGTAAAACAAAAAAAAACTACAGATCCGAACTCGTGTTTGAATTGTTACTTAGATGATCAAAACGTCGACGTAGAACAGGTGCAGTCAATAACCGAGAATCATGAGCAATATGACGCGTATGACGATCATCAACAGGAGCAGCAGCTGCTGTTAATAAGCCATTATTGCCATGTATGTCATCAGTTGATTCATCGTCATTTCTATAAAATAATCAGATATCCAGTAAATTCTTATGCAGATTTCATGTTTATAAATTCTCGACTTGTCGTCAAATCGTGCATACATTGACTGAACAAAATATTCAATGTAAAGCTTTAATATTTTCAAAAAGGTAACTATCATTGAGTATTTACAATGAATTGTTATTTAGTAGGGAAATTGATGACGTACTTGATTGTAATTTTTGGTTGGATCTGAATTTGTGCTTGTGGTTGTTGAAAAGATGCAGTATTGATTAATGATGTTGGTTGGCTCGTAACAATTTCTGTTCTAATTGATTGATGATTAACAGTTATGATTTGTGGTTGATGGTGTGTTGCTGATGGAGATAAAAAGGTTCGCTGTAAAATTGAATCCGATGGTTGAATGATTGTTTGTGAAACGGGTTGAATTTGTTGTTGTCCGGAAAGAAGATTCGTATTCGATGATGGAGAAACAGAGGCAACAATTGGACGTATTCCAGTTATATTCTAAAATTTTCATTTATAAAACATATTAACAAAACAATCAAATTTACAATCTGTGCTCGAGCTTGTTGTTGAAGTTGTTGCTGTTGTCCGAGTAATGATGCTGTCGAACTGAATAATCCCGATTGAGAATTTTGTTGTAAAAGATTAATTTTTTGTTGTGGCTGTACGGTAGTATATAATAATGGTTGTTGAATACCTGATGTCGATTGTTGAGTTAATAGAGATGGATTTACAACAACACGAGATGTTGTTGTGGGTGTTGTCGCTGCTGTTGTAGTAGGAGTACTTTTACTTGATGGTAAATTTAATTTCTCCAACAGTTCAATTGTTATCGGTCTACCAAATGTATTTTTAACCATTTGACGCATATGTGGCAGTGCTAACTAAAAGAGAAAAATGAATTAAATATCTAAGCATATGAGCCTATATTGGTCATACAAGAACACTATCAACGATTATATTTCAGAAACTGGATATCTCGATAAATATTTACTCCAGATTTTTAACATTACGTTTTACTACTGCTATCTTTACACTTCGATATTTTGTGATTTAACTTTGAAGGCATTCGTAAGTTTCATAGAAACTAAAAATGTTGCTATCGATACAGAACATTAGATTGTGACTTCTTAACTAACAGATTAAATTTTAACAAGATAGGGAGAGAATCTCAAAAGGCGATTACATTCTAAAGACCCGAGCTATTTTTCATAATTTTAAAGTAGAATTTGATTTGTCTATTGTCTTTAAAGTAGTTGCAGCTATCGGATATATTGCTTCTAAGATTCTATTAAATTTAATCCGCACTTAAACTAAAGCAACACAAATATAAAGATCAGTCAGTCACTGGTTTCCTAAGAGGCAAACAAGGAAACGATTCTAGCTTGAGAAAAGTCACTACACATATGGATTTAAAGTAAAGTACTGGCAACAGATTAGAAACTATTTCGGAGTTGTTCTCCGTCAAAACATTCTACTAGTGAAGGAGTTAGATATACTGCACTAAATAATATGAATACTAGCTAAGGGCATTTCTTAGAATCGACATCCGTTGAACAATAAGATAAATCGTTAGAATAATCTATTCATGTACTTTAAAGAACGGCACGAGTGACGTATGTGGTTGTGATTTATAAAGTGTATGCAATCGTTGCGTAAATGATTCTGGATCAATAGTTCCATCTAAAAGATCTTGTATACATGATCGAACCATTGGTAATTTTTCAGGTGCTTGTTTTTCAGCAAGTTTAAGTAGTGTTGTCAAAAATGTTCGACATTTCGCAACAAAATCATTTATCTGCGCATCGGTAAATTTTGGTGCTTGTTGTGCTGTTACTGTTTGACGAACAACTGGTTGTGTAACGAGTTTAGTTGGTAAAATTGATGATTGTTGTTGAATAACTGGAGAAGGTATTTCTGGAAAATAAAAGAATTTGTTTCGCTTTATATTTTAAATGAACGCACCTTTTTGAATAGGCATTGAATATTGAATTTTCGGTGATGACTGTGATGGATTATTTGTCCAAATAGTTTGAGATCCAAATTGATTTTGCGTTAATGATGTTTGATTTAGCCGAACAATATTTGTAGGTGTTGTTATTGTTCCACTAGACATTGATTGTTGCTGTTGTTGATGGTGAATATAGGTTCCATTTTGCGTGTTTGTCTGTCGAATATTTTGTGCTGCATTTCCAATATTATTTATAGTTATATTATTATTAACTGGTTGAGTAAATAATAATGTTGTCTAATAAATGGGAAATTTTAGTTCGTAAGTAAATTTTCTATTTTAATTGACTTACTGGTGTCGGTAACACTTGAAATTTAGTGGTATTAGAAAATGGAGATGAAGACGATGTCATTGTTAAGAACTAAATGAAAAAAATAGTTGATAATTTTCTAATAATCGATAGAGTAAAATGAATGAATGACGCCGTACAGCGTGCTGATTATTTGAGGACACACTCTATTGACGTACGTATGACGATGACGACAATGGGTAAATTTCTAAAACCAATCGATAAGTGTCTTTCGACAGAGGACGCTACCGAATAGTTGGAAAGGCTAAGATTTTCACTAAAAATGGATTTTGAAATCTTATGGTGAGACGTAACTTCAATATGACACACTGCTACCAAGTAAACATATCTAGTTAATGACTAGAATAAGTATGCTTGCGCTATTCAATTCATGCTAGGTATATACACAATACAGAGATGTAAATACTAAACAGTAAGCCGTTGATACAAAATTCAGTGATATATTGACGTCCAAATTAGCTGTAACATTGAGACATAAAGTACTTACACTAAAACAATATCATATCTTCATGCGAAAGGATAAATACCATCTATATGACTACTGCAACTATTTTCGTTCCAATCATCGGCGGGTCACCATTGGGGCAAGGTGGGGCAATTGCTCCACCCAAATAAGTTGGTGATCATATCTTTTTATTGCTTTCGTCATTTTGTAAGAGTGAAAGTAATAAATATCAAATGAACAGGATGAACACAATAAAAAATTATTAGCATGGCAATTGAAATATATGAAGAAAATTCAAGCCTATATTTTTTAATAGATGCTTTAGACATTTTAATAATTTTTGGCCCACCACAAAAAATTGCCCTGACTCGCCGATGGTTCCAATACTTAAAATCTTGAATATATTCTCGTGTTTAAAATCGATACTAACTCAAATGAATTATAATACGAGAAGAATATGATCTATGGTTTCTTCTCGAATAGTCTCGGTGTAATGTTAACGACTAAATAATGGTTAGTTGTCTTTTTTCTTATCTGTCTATTATGCGTTATTAGTATGTTTGTCAAAGAAGATTGAAAAGACGATTGCATGCTCTAATTACCTATTCATTTATTCTCACATGCATTTATATAAATTTTATGAAATATTTCAAATACGTATTTATTTTAAGATGCAATATCATAACTGTTTGAGACTATGAGTATCTGATTCTGGACGCAGTTGGAAGACTTTCAATGATACCTAGACTTCAAAACAAAAGACTTCTTGAAAGAAAAAGAAAATTGTAAGTTAGTATAGAGTCTTCTAAGCTTCCGATACGACATTTAATTGCACTAATAGATGATAATTAATAATGCGAGAAAGAAGTTCCACTCACGCAAATTTCTTAACTTCTTGAGTTCATTCTATATATTACTCTCATACAAACATTATATCTCTCAGATTATGAACAATGAGTAGTACCGCAACTTTAAACTATATATCTCAACAACTGAATATTTATTTGGGTATAAGTATGTTTATTTTCGGTCTAATTGGATGTCTATGGAATATGCTCATATTTCGTCACTATTCTATTCGTTTAAGTTCATGTTGTGTATATATGTTGATCAGTGCTTTAGCAAGTTTGATTCAACTAATATTTGGTTTATTAATTCGAATCATATCGGAAGGTTTTCAACTTGATTGGACATTGAGTAATATAGCATGGTGTAAAATTCGAAATTATATAACATTTTGTGCATCTTCAATATCTCTTTCGTGTAACGTATGGGCAACAATTGATCGATTTCTTTCTACATGTCATCAAATAAAATGGCGTTCTTTTAATTCAGTATATATAGCTAAAGGAGTCTGTTTATTAACAACAATTATATGGATGTTAGCAGGAATTCCAAATCTTATTTATATACAACCGATGCAAACACGACGGACATGTGCCAGTTCATCGTTTGTCTGGTCGACAGTATCAACATATGTTTTTAATTTATTAGGCTACGGAATATGTCCATGGTTATTCATGAGCATATTTGGACTATTGACTTTGAAAAATGTGCGTCGAAATCGTTCTCAACGTATTAATCCAATACCTGCAACATTTCTAACACGTATGGCACGTATTGATAATCAATTAACATCAGTATTATTATTTCAAATAATTGTAACAATAATATCATCAATGCCTTATTGTATTCAACGTATTTATGATAGTTTAACAGAAAAAGTAATTAAAACTGAATATCGTCGAGCACAAGAATATCTTTTTCTTCAAATAGTTCGTCTTCTTTTTTATTTTAATTATATATCAATGTTCTATCTCAGTTATTTATCATCGTCAATATTTAGAAATCTATCAAAAAAAGTTTTAGTTAATTTATTTAAGAATAAACATGATATATCTAGAGAAATAACAATAATCAATCATCAAAATAATGAAAAACAAATACGACAAAGACAACAATTGAATATTGCAACAATTCAGACACTTCGTACTAGTACACTTGTTTAAACTATTTTTTTTAAATAAAGTTCCTCCAGAAATTATCTATAATCGAGCCAATATTTGAAAAGTGCATTGCAAAAATACGATCACTCATTATGAGGAATGTCTATCATTTATCACGAATCGTCGTCCCCAGATGCATCTCTAAATAAAATCCCTATCTGTGGATGATAAAAAGAATATTATCCCCACTGGTGACCAAATAGGGATTTTGATTTAGGAATTTTTCAATTTAGGGCATAAAGTGGCGAATCTAAAATTATAACTAATTTTAGAATCAGCATGTCAAAATTCTTATAATTTTTAATTGTGAAAATTTCAATAGTTTCAATTAGAACTATTTACCTTATAACTTTCAATGTGCAGCAGACATCAGATATCAGATATTTACCTTCTCACTGACAAGATTTTATTTTTCAACAGATATCTTATATTAGATATTTATATCCAACGACTCTCTCAGTTTTGTTGNAAAAGAAAGCGAATATCAAATATTCAATATTTCTCTTCAAGCAAATAAAAAATGCAAATGTTCTGCTTCTATCTTTCAGTCTATTGAAACTAACCTCAGGCTTTGAATCAGTAAGCTGTTATCGTTTCGATTAAAACTTAGTTCAATACGAAGTGTGGTGCAACGGTTATTTCATATTCGCTTCATTTAAATCCTTCGGGGAGAACTACAACATCCTTATAGAAGCATCTTCATAGCTTTTAGAATCAATTTTTATCAAGAAAATAATAAGTTTTGAGCTGGAATAAATAATGCAAAAACAAATGACGATAAAACACGCTTAAAAACAAAACCAAGCAATGTCGGAAACTTAAACGCTCTGCTCAAGCGAACGAATACCAACGGTTGTACAAGTTTTTTAGATGGAAAAGAATGGTAAAAAAAATTGTAGATTTCGGATAATTATATCGTCTAAACGAATTTTTAAATTTTGACAAATATAAAAAAACTTGCTCAGCAACCTCCGCATTAACAAACGCGTAGATCTTGTTATGGCATGGATGATCCGGTTGCATGATAGTGCGACACATATGTCGTGTATGAATTCTTGCATGAAAACGATCAATTGTCATTGTCAAGGATGTTAGAAATTTCATATCATCTGTAGTCTGTAAGTCATCAAATCCGAAATGTTTGTCAATAAACAACTTCAGAGTGCACGCCGAGTCGTAACACGTTGTCCGCGGTAGTTGACCAAATCGCAGCATTGTTAATATATGGTGAATGATTCGTCGCACTATTTTTTGAAAGAAAACTGCGTTTTGCGCTGTAATAAATTATAAATTTCCATACGAATTTCCTTCTGAACATGGTTGCTCGGTAAATCGGACGATAACGGAACAATTAAGAAAGGTTACTAAAAATCCATAGGAACTGCTTTTTTGTTTATTATTAATGCCAGATCTGAAAACGTTGCATAGCTCGTCACTATAATGACCACCTTTGCCTACATATTCAATTAAAGCTAGCTTATCCAAAGCTGTCTCCTTATTCTCTTGATCGGTTTTGTATGCAGATGTTGTTGTGTTCAAATTAGATATAAGCTTTGATGGCTGATGATGTTAGCAATATCTATGATCGATATTTGCAGCCAGAGAAGTAAAATACACTGTGAAATAACACTGTTTCGAGACGTAGCATACCTTAGGTTAAAATTTGTACATTTCCTGATGCGATTCGCTCGGCGACGTTTTTCAATTATTCTAGACGTGCTTCAGATAGAACTGTTGCGCTTTATAGATAGCACATCTTAGTATTTCAATTGGATATTGCCAGCTGTTATAGCGATATCTTTAAAACCTCAACTTTTCATGTTCTCCATTCAAAATCTGTCGTAATTCGCTCAATGATCAATTTCACCATTCCAATCCTGCTTCTAAATAGAACTTATGACAATGCATGAGATCCAAGTATTCATGTCAATTTTAAACAATATAATTACAAATCTTAACGTCAGATATTCTGTGTCATTTAGAGATATCAACATACTTCTTCTCAGTGGAGAATATAGACATCCCACTTGCACTGGCCCAAGTTCAGATATTGTGCTAACAAAAACGTCGTTGTATTGACAAACCAATCGATTTGCTTTTTGATGGCCATCAACGACGAATACTCTTGAGCAAGTCACTAGATCACAGCTCGTTGTGAATCGCTGATGTTGTGTCCAGAAGTCAACAAAAAGTTTATAGAAATCATCTTTAATATTTAGGAAATAATCAGTACATTCATCAATATCGCGCACTCACATTAGTATCGTAAAACAAGTTTCTTTAGTTGTCATAAAAATAAATTTTGTTATGTTAGCCAATAACTACACCATTGAAAAATATTTTTCATTCAACAACATTCTTAGAAAAGATTCATGATTATCATTCTTCAATTATTGCAACGAAATATTTTCGTCTTACTCATTAACATCGTCGACTGTGCTAAACAACATTTTTTTGGTTTTCTCGTTCTCGAATCACTTTGATCTTTGAATTAAAAACATTAACATATCCTTCAAATGAGACAGTGCTGTGAACAAGTTGGTGCTCACCGTCAATCAATAGATCCTGATCGAATATTTGATTTCCATTTAGATAAAGAAACTTTCCGTTGTTGATAGATTCAACTGTGATAGTCTTCTTCTTATTTTGGATGTGGAAATTAGGAAATCTCTCGATATTACAATCTTTACATTTGCAAGTTCCTATAGCTACTGGTGAAAACAGAAGTTTAATAATAATTATTGATCGATATTTGTCATTACTTACGACCCTTATAAAGTTTCGTCAAAGACATAATAGTCTTTGAACGGTGAGAATATACTATATTTAATTGCTTTTTACATTGAACGCATTGTGTTGTATACGGTCTTAAATAAAGATTACATAAGCCAACAGATTCAGATGGTATACTTTTTTTGATATCCTTGTTTCTCTCATTTTTCTCTTTCAAAATTTGTCTATTAAAATATTTTTCTTTTCATCTCAATGTATTTTTCCATTTATCTTTCCTCTTTATCAGTTTCTGTATATCTGTTTTCAATCTTGCTTAGATCAGTGACTTAAATACAAATCAACAAAAGTTAATGTTGAACTTTTGGTTCTCAAAGACGTTGTACAAAGAGTCAATTTCCATATGTTTCGATGATTGATTTTTACTATATTTGCGATTACTTCTTTAGAAAAGGAACAATTTTTAAATACTAAACTGGAAATGAGGACAGATATGTATATAAAGAACTTAATTTTGAAATAGTGAATTTTTCTCGTACATATTTTACACTGTTTCGACACAGTGTATACCACAAGTCTGCAATGGACAATCATTATCTGCATATTTTGTCAAACTTTTCCCACGGCTGATGAAAGCTCAACAATCAAAAAAGTATTTCTGGTGCCAGCTAAATCAACGTACCGCTTAAGCCTAACAAACACAAATATAATTGTACTGGTCGATGGTCAAAGCTAGCATAATGAGTGTAATATGAGCCTTGCGCAAAATGAGATACAATACCCAATGACAAAAAAAGATAAGCAAGGTTCATAGTTGTAAATTTGTTTATATGTGGTTAATAATTTCATTTGTTGCGGATTTAAAATATCACCCATATCAATATTCATTTGTGATGCCATTGAGATATTTCTTAATATCATTTCAGAAATAAGCTTATCCTCCATGATTGACGGACGTCTTGACATATTGAGATCTCAAGATAAAATCGATTAGTTCTTCGGATAATCTAAAGATACAAAAAATGTCATCTATACCAAATATTGAACACGATCTGGAACAGACAAGAACAAAAAAAATAATCACCACAATTTATCGATGCTAAATAAGAAAAATTTGTTGTTTTATTTATCTTTTATTCTTTAAAAAAAGCACCATGCAACAAATACGAATTATAAAACAAAGATTTATCGATATTTTGCATAAGAAACAGAAAAATATAATAATAATAATAATAATATCTCCCATAGGCTTATCGCCCGTTGGGACCGGCGCTAAAGGGTCCACAAGCAGCCAGGTTCTACCGTTTTTTCTTTTTTACAGACGATGGTATCTGCACCCCATTCGTCCAACGCTTCCCCCGCTAATGAAATGGGTTGGTAATCCATCATAGGATCACGTGGCCGTGACATATATGTTGAAGTTATTGTTTTAACTCTGCCTACTGACTAGTGATATAATCGATACGCTATCGGATGAGTCATCCGGAACAATTAGCCGTTAGTAACTTGTTCAGGGTTATTCCATGGTTGGTGATACTGGTTTGAACACAGCACCTTGTGAATATATGTCGAATAACAATGTCCATTCAACCATGGTGGCTAGAAAAATATTGTATTATACAATAGAAAAGAAACTCTACGTAGTTTTGCAAATATATTATCACCTTCTTGATCTAAAAAAAAAGTTTGTACTCAATAAATTCTAGCTTCTTCTGAACAACCAATATTACTAGATAAACGTAGAAAATTTTCCCCAGTTCAAGATGTCCGACTTCATGACTTTTTTAATGATATTTTTTGACGATCACAAAAATGTTTTATCATTCGACACCCAGTCAGACAAGCAACGAAAAATAACGCGTAAAAACGAATAAAAATCGCACTTTTTTTGCGATTATATGTTCGTTAAAAATTCTACGCATTTTTACGCGTTATTTTGTTGAAGTAAGTGACTTGATATAGGAAAAACAGCTACAATTCGTGCACTCATTTTGTTTAAAACTATATAGATAATTCATAAGCAATGTAAGTGTACAGATTATAGCTGTTTTTCCTATATCAAGTCACTTATTTCAACAAAATAATGCGTAAAAATACGTAGAATTTTTAACGAAAATAAAATCGCAAAAATGTGCGATTTTTATTCGTTTTTACGCGTTATTTTTCGTTGCTTGTCTGACTGGGCAGCAATATGAAGGTTCTATTAATTATGCAAATATCCCACACTTTTAAAACTAGCTCTATTTATTTAGAGTTCTAGTGACTATTAGGACTTCATAATTTTTGAAGATATTGTGGCAAGTTAACGAATATGCATCAATTATTTACACCCTAATATCTATTTAATAACATATAATAGTTCGTTCGATGTTTACAACCAATTCTTGCATTATCACAAACCCAGGAACCGCGAAAGTGAGGGGAGGGTAGTGTACACCCTTCCCCCAATAAATAGAGTTTTGTCATTTACTACTTTGAAAAATATGCGACTGTACTATACCAATATCAATAGCTTCAAATGAACGATCATTTAGCAAATTAAAAATTATCAAAAACTATCTTCGTACAACTATGACGGATGAACGGCTGTTTTACTTAATGATGTGTGCTATCGAAAAGGACCATCTCGATAAAATCACTCTGAACGATTTAGCAAAGAATTGGGCAAAGATGAAGGATAGACGTATCCAACTTCCATAGAACGTGTATTCTAATTTTAAAAAATTGCTTTTTTGAGTTTATTATGCTTATGTGTGAAATAAACTAATAATCATGTTTTGTTTTTCTTGTCATGAGTCTACTCGAAAAATAAAGTATTTAAATTGAACAACCTAACTGTGGTGTTGTATTAAAAACTTTTCACTACGAGTACGTCTCTTAAAATTTTTTTACACTTTACACCCCTCCCCCTCCCCCAATCTTAGACTCTTCGCGCGGCCCCTGTACAAACTACCGAAAAGACTGAACGACTTTGATTCTATAAATTAGTTAAACTGTTCATCAATCAATCTTTGAAACGTGTCTACATGTTTTTTCGCCTTTTGTGTGATGTCTAGTTAGCAATAGCATCTCTTTCTTTTTTGGCCAATGCGGAAAAAAAATAATCTCACAATGTCGTCAAGGGTTTCAATCTAAATGGTTCATAATATAATATTGATAAATTAATGAAACATTATCAGCAATAAGAATATTTTTATTCATTTTCGAAAAATCGAATGAATATTAAATCTATGAATGTCTTAACTCTTTGTTACAAAGCAAGTGTAAATTGCACGCATGGATATTTTAAAAATAGCGCTTTCTCTTTTACTCTCTCAGCAGATTAAAGTAATTGAAAAGTGTATGTTGTTTTTTTATGAACACAATAGTGATTAGAATTATAAACGTTTTGGTATCCTCACAGGCTCCTCGCTCAAGTAAAGTGTCGGAAATTTTATTCGAATCATAAATGTCAGCTCATTTTAAAGAATTCAAAAGAGATGTTTACATGAATGAATATTCGACGTACGCTTATTTTAATTGTAGTATGTTCACGAACTGCTAAATATAATCGAAGAAAACTTATGATTATGCCTTAGGCAGGTTTAGAGGCTTTTGTACACAACGAACGTTAATATTGAAGAAAACACCGTGACTAAATGCAACTTATTTAGAATATAAGGAAAAGATATTTGTAAGAATTTCGTTTTCCGATAAATCTAGTATTAATGATGCAGACTTGAATATTACATTGGAAAAATGCAAAGGGACTTTTATTTAAGCGATGCTTGCATCGCATCAATGTTGAACAACTTACCTTAATCAGTTTATTGTAGAGAAACTAATCTTACTTGCAAAACCACAATATACTATGTAACAGAGATAATATTTTTAAACAATAAGTCACTTTCTCAGTGGTAGATGAAAGATTAAACTTAATAAAATCATGTAAGAAAATAGAATACGATAAACAGAATCTAATAATGGAAGTAGGGTAGAGAATATTTATAGAATATATGTAAAACAAGAGCAATTACTCTCATATGGCATCATTTGCGTCATTTGTTTCTTTTACTTTCATTCCTTCCATCTCTTAGCACCCTGTTAGTGTTTATTTGAATTATACGATCATTTTCATAGGAAAGTTACTAGAGATAATGTGGTATGTGAACGAGTGCGACGAAAGAAAATCATATATACTGTCCTACACCACGAAAGAAAATCATATATACTGTCCTACACCACGAAACAAAAATACTAAAGAATATTATATGTTTGAAAAGGGAACGTACTAAATGACGTAGAATTACAATGAAAAAAAATGCACGGCGTGCATTGCAATAGACACGCCAAAATGAAGCAGGATACTGATTTTTATTTGTTTGTTTTTCAATAATCAAAAACGTCATCTACAATAATAGGTGCATTTCCATTTGTTTTTTATGTCATAAAGAGCAGATAATGTCTATTACAATTAATATTAAATGCTTTGTAAAGTTTCATAAAAAAATATAAGCCCAACGTATTTTGTAGAAATAAAGCTACAGCGTGCTGTTATTCACGTATAATTTTGAAATAAACTTTGTCGTTCCCAATTCACGACTATAACACAGATAATGCTTTCGTATTATTGCATCGTGATCATGCAATTTTACATATGAGAAAAAGATAAGAATTTAATCAACGATAAATAACATCGCTATATAAAATATCACAATAAGTGGCAAACCGATCAATGTATTGTTTCTAATACCCGTTTCTGTGGAAATATGAAGTGTATTAATTCTCCACTTAGTCATCGCACCTTCTATTTTTGTTTTTAGTCGAATATTCATGCTTCAGAAGCATTTCGTAAAACATGCACATCAACCTCAACAATTATGTTGGCACGATCCTATAGAAGTGTTTTACATTGAAATTCCATCTCAGTTCTTGCGGGTGGTACATGAAGTGCTTGAGATCGTCGACACTGAACTTCAAGTAAAAGTTGTTCAATAAATGTTTTGATGACTTTGAAGTACAACAAATAGGCGGATATGTTTGGCATTCGATGTCAAACCTGCTAACGTTATAACCCAGCGTTAACATATTCTAATTTCGTTGTTTGCTTTCACTCCTCTTAACATACAAGTTACCTTTCCACTTGAGATAATTTCAAATTAAACATATTGGCATATTTATTATTAACTTTTATTAAAAGAGAGAATTTTTTTTAATTCAAAACGTAGTGGCGAAAACGAATTACCATCCAGCTACAACATAAGAAAATAGAATAACGAAACAAGAAACAACATAAATAGAATGATCGTAATTAGCGTGCAACCAACACATCGACGAAAAAATCAGTTCATATAGAATACAATTTTGATAAAATAAGCTAAAATGGACTAAACATTCTGTTCATTGTTTATAGGTATTTTTTCATTCACAAAATAAAACAAACTGTGTATTTCATATAATTGATTTATTTCCCGTAAATTCGTTGGTAATGCTGAACCAGAAAAATTTGACCTATCCAAAATCTAAAATATTTCGAATAATCAATTGAATAATATGTACTAGATATCTGATATTTGGAATCTCATAGATTTCAAGCTAGAATAAGAAAACGACCATCAAGTATTTGCAAAAAACAATTCAAAGCATTGTGAGGACCAACTACCTGATATCTGGAAATTGCTACCATTTAAAAATCATATATAGGAAATAAATATCTGATATCTGCTAGAGATTTATAACTACAGGTATATAATGATTATTGAAGGACTTTGAAAATTTTACAACTAGAATCAAACAAGTAAATATATGATATCTTACACTTGCTGGTATTCTAAAATCAACATTCGTAGATAAATAACTGACAGCTAATATCGATTAGCTGTGAAGCTCGCATTGGAATGTAGATATCTGTTTTTTATTTTCAGAAATCAGATTTTTACTGAAAACTGGTTGTAATTTGAATTTTGCCACGCCCTCATTTAGGGATCCTTTTTTGAATGTAAGATTTGCTGTATCCATCATGATTGAATATCATGTTCTACCTCGCTGAAAAGTTTTTTGTCATCAAAGCCAGATGGTGCCACAAAAACAGCACTACCAGCACACACATTCTGGTCGCCAGAATCCTAAAAAGCTACTCAATCTTATCTCTCTACTGGTATCTCTCTATCTGATATCTGCTATCTGGTCACCCGAATGTATTTTCCGGTACTGTGATTTTCGTGGCACCACCTGACTTTGATGGCAGAAAAATTTTCAGCACGGTTCGATATGGTCTTAAATCATGATGTATACGGCATATCTTATTTTCAAGAAACAATTCCTAAATTGAAAAATCCCTAAATCAAAATCCCTATTTGGTCATCAGTAGAGATAATATTCTTTTTATCTTCCACAAATAGGGATTTTATTTAGGGATGTATCTGGGGATGACGATTTATGGTAAATGATAGACAACCCATAATTATATTTTCTATCCAAGGCTGGTATTTTCAATATGATTCATTGGGCCAAAAATATCGAATATAGATTCTGAGAGCATACTGCCATTTTCGAAAAAGAGAAATAAATTAGTGATAGATATGCAAATAAAAAGACTCAACAAGATTAGACTTCAAATCTGTATCGCATGAAAGAGTTCTTATTCTATATAGTCATTAAATAGATATTTCTATTGCACTATAAATAGTCAATTTTGTTGGATATATTGGTTCAGATCGTTTTACTTCTTAGGCATCTGCAAGGCACCCATAGTATTGGTTATAGACACTATTTGTCGCAAAAAAAACACCCGTCAAACAATGATCAAAGTTAAAGAAATAATTTTTTGTTTCGAAGGAGACTTGTGAAACAAATTCGAAGCTTTCAAGAAATTTGTGATTTTATATTCACTAGAGTATACATAAGGGTGAATCCATGGAGACCCATCCACTTTTTGGAAAAGTTTTTTTTTTCGATTTTTTTTTCGTTCAAAAGGCTGATCTCGACTAGAAAACACTTTTGGTCAAAAAAAAATATATAGTGTCTATCAAAAATTCCGAGTTTTCGAGCATTTTCTCGGAACACCTATCATGAACTTTGATATATAGGGAAAATGGCATGAAATAGAATAGAAACTTTTTAAAAACAATTTTTTCGGATCTTTTTCGTTTTTAAATATATAACAGAGTCTAGAAACATGTTTCTTGAGGTATATCAGATCAATCCTAATGCACGTTTTGAACTCTAAGTCATTTTCTGGTTATCCATGAACATTA